>CAXKVW010000235.1:0-244305 GCA_964058825.1 Carex arenaria
GAAATAATATGGAAGAAGTAAGACATATTATTTCCATGAGACTACCATTGGAAATGTTTTGTTGGGTATGTTTATATTTTTTATTGTGAGGCTCATGGAAATGGTGGAGCACATTGTCCTTGGAAATGTTTTGGTATGTCTGTTTATATTATTTTATAGGGAGGCTCATGGAAATGCTGAACACAATACCCTTAAAAATGTTCTATTGATTCAATTATATTATTTTATAGTTAGACTTATTATTTTCATGAGCCTATAATTGGAAAAGTATAAATCTTAGAGACTAATATTTTTGTATATTTGAGATCTCCAAATTTTGAATAAAAATAGATCACAAGAGAAACCAATATTTAATTAAGAGCAAGAAAGAAAATTGTGAATCCTTTTTCCATTCTTTTATAATTGTACAAAGTGGTATTACATCTCCCTTTTATAGCCCACACAGTGGCTTGATTAATCTCTTAACTACATCAGGTAATGTTTAACTATAGTCCTAACAGCAAGGTTAACTAACTAATTTCTATCCTGCTGCTCTCCAAGAGTATTTCCCACACTTTTGATGGGGCCATTTTAGGCGAGGCGGTAGGCGGCTCAGGTGGGGCCAGTTCAGGTGATCACTGGCCAGATGCAGACGCGCAATGTGTGGTGAGGCGAGGCGAGATGCCTTCTCAGAAGAAAGCGAGGTTCTTCAGCCAGGTACCTTCTCTAGTGGTCGTGTGTTGTCTCTTTCTTGGTAATCTCCACTGGTGATAAATTTTGTGCCTGATAAATACTTCTCACACTTAGTTGCTTTCTTTTAGTCGTACAACTCAGGTTTGTGGTTTTGTGCAACTACAACCCTCTGGATTTGTCCAATTTTATTACTTTTAGTGCGAATTGAATTTCTCTTATTCAAGTTATCAACAATTACAGGTTCCCACGAGCACAAAATTGTTTTAGTTAAGACTTTATGTGTAGAAAAGTTTGTATGGTTATCTATTTGACCTAAAATTAGATACACACATTTAAATGATAAGGTGCTTCACAATACTTTGTGGTTTTCAACTATTCTGTCTAACTGGTGTAGAGAATAGAATGGGAAACCTCCCTTACACTGTGCATCTGATAACTATTTCTAATAACACCTTTTAATTCAAATTAATTCTGAATTGGATCTAAACTTTTGGACCTTTTTATCTTCTTTCTATAGGTGGTGACTAAGTATCCAGAAAATGCGTTGGTTCACAAACATATGCTTGTTAAGTATGCAGTCTCGACAAAGGTAAAGCTCAAAGTTTATCATACTGAAATGAATGGCACCGTGTCCCATATAAAGTCTGAGTTTAACCCATCACTAAAACTAATTGGAAATCCAAAGTCTCAGGCAATCTTGTTATTAGGCTTTATTAAGTCAAGTTTGATGAATTCCTTTCAACATTTGAGGATCCAATCTCGAGGTATGTAAATGTAATTGTAATTTGAACTAGTCAACTCAATTATCTGTAATATGGTGCCATATCAATTCTGCTCCAAGCACAAGATATCTAGAAATAAGAACTGTATGCATTCTAAATCTCCTTTCCCAATTTAAGGTTTAGCCTGACAGGGGCAACAGTCTATTGTTTTAATTGTTCACCATAGTTCTATACATTCTTAACAAATTAGATGTTTGCTTTGGTGTGGTGGCTCCTTGGCAGAGAGAGGCATTTATCCCAACTCAGCAAGGTCTGTGATTGATCACATACAAGTGATTTCTTCTTCTTCTTTAGATTTCAGATGTTCGAAATTACTGCAAATTTCTACCAGATGTTGAAGGCAAATTTAATCTCTTAGAAAGCATATAAATTATATCAATAAAATTTCACTTGAGAATGTACTAGATATACTAGTAAGATGCTGTTGAACTAGGTTCACCCAAATTAGAAATGCATAATCCCAATTGTGAGAGGTTAAACTATGTTTAATTTTCATTTCCATGAAAATATGAGTAAAAAAAGCTGACAGGAGACAGACCTACTTGTGATCATTTGCTACCAAATTATCACCTCTATAGAGTGAAAATATAAAGGATTGGTTACAGGAGATAGGCACTAAAAACTGAATAAATGGTGAAACTTTTTCTTACAGGAGATTGGCTACTTGTAATTGTAGGTGCTTATGGCAGATATCTTCATGTGCGATCAACTAACTAGTCAGGTGAAACTTTTTCTTACAATGATAGATATTAAAATAAAATCATTAATTTTAATTGTAAGAGGATACGCAATTACAATCTTACAGTAAGAGGATAGTCACTAATTTAATGTAATATTTATCTTTGTAATTTTGGAAGAGGACACACAATCAGATACACTGCTGTTAGTTCTCATCTTTAGAGGATACACAATCGGCCAACTTTGAACTTATTCACAATCATTTATAATTTGATTCCATTTTTTTAACATTGACTAACAGTGAATTTTTGTTTCAGGATAAAGGTACTGGGATTAGCAGAAGAACAATTTGACTGGTATCTAGACCTTAGAAGACATGGTACGGTTAAGCATGTTGGTTTCCAAATCAATTTCGATCAACTCGCAATGTTCTTAACAGGTTTTGGACATGTCAATGATGTAGTTTCTTATCTAAGAACAAAAAAATGATGTTAAATGCTAATAAACTTGTCAACCATATTAAAATAGTGATTGTAATGCTGCTAGTTGTTTAAATTCAAGTACATATTGATGTACGTATATATTTATTGCTATTATCAGTTTGCAAGTACACATTGCTGTGTTGTAAATTATTTTCCACATTTTTGTAATACAATGTGTTGATTATGCTTATTAAATGCTTTGCAATCTCTATTCTCAATATGTTTTTTTTTTTAATCTATTTGTAAGATGTGTTATCAATTATAATGAGAATTTGGGATTATAAAGTATTGGGTTGGTACCGGGAGGATTGTCGATGAAAGCTTTCTGGTGCCAAAAAAAGAAGGGCAGTATTTCCAGGGGTATATCCATGGAGGAAGTGCATGCAACCATTCAAATAATAGTACCAAAATCTGACAGGTGGGGTCCACTTTTGCTGGCCTGGGGTGGGGCCCACGTAAACTGCCCTTGGAAATACTGAGGTGGGTCCGAGGGGCCTCCCCTTGGAAATATTATGGTGGGTCCCACAATCCCTCCCCTTGGAAATACTCTGGTGGGTCCCCCATTGGATACCCTTGGAAATACTGAAGTGGGTCCCATGATGCTCCCCTTGGAAATAATTCAGCCAGTGTCAAGTCTCAAAGTATTTCCATGCGTCCTTTTTCCAAGAGCAGTCTCATGGAAAAAGCCAGAAATGAGCATTTCCAACGGTGCTCTTGGAAATACTGACTATTTCCAAGGAAGGTATTAGCGACGGTAGCATTTCCAAGCGTAGCGCATGGAAATGACGATTTTTGGGCTTTTTCCATGAGTAAGCTCTTGGAAATAGCCATTTTTTGATTCATGGAAAAAGTTAGAATTCTAGTAGTGTAACCACCCAACCACCTGGCCAGTGATTGGAGCACATCCAAAACCACAAGAATATCCACCACCACCACCACATCATGGCAACAATCATATCCTCCTAATCCAGCAGAAGATAATGAAGTGGAGACGAGACCGCTTAAAGACTACTCCATGCCAACTGAGGATGCCAATCGCAGTAGCATCAAGATACCTAGCTATCACTGCTATCAATTCTGAAATCAAGACTTATTCATACATGCACGAGATGCAAAATTCTCACAAATTTCATAACAATATGCGACTTAATTCAAGTGATGAATGGGTTATAACAAGACGTCATCCGTCTTTGCCTATTCCCCTTCTCACTTGGACCAAGGCCAACAGCATGGTTAGAGTCATTGGATCCCGAATCCATATGAGCTAGACCCAATTAAATAATGCCTTCCTCGTAATGTATTTTCCACCTAGGATGACTGCTGATTATGACGCAAAAATCACCAGTTTCAAACAAATAGATGGAGAATCCCTTAGCAATGCATGTGAGCACCACAATGATCTTTTGCGAGAATGTCCACATCATGGACTTGGCAATAGTGTCTAGTTCTACAATCTTTCTATGACAGTCTAATCCCTCACTTAAGACAACTAGTAGACTCATTAGCAGGAGGAGTGTTTATCAACCAAAGCGTTACAAAAGCAACCTGAGGTAGATGCCCTATGCGACGCCATCTCCAAACTTACCACTCATATTGTGTTATATATGTACGATGTGAATGTTGTATTATGTACTATATGAAGAATGTGGAGAAACTCACCATCTCGATGAGCCATGTCCATTCCTAACTGGAACAGAGATGGAATACATTAATATGATAGATAATTCTTTTAAACCAAATGATCTTTATATTAACACTTATAATCTCAGTTTAAGGAATCATCCGAATTTCTCTTATAGACACAAATTAACAAGGGGCTGCACAACCACCGAATCATATAAATCGACCCCCATAACATTACCCACAAAAATGCAATACAATCAACCACCACCTGGCAAATCCTACATCCTACGCAAGATGGATGACTTCATCAGCATGCAAAAGGAGATAAATGAATCAATCGCATTCGCCATGAAAACAATAGGAGACACGGCCACAACCATAGAAAGTCAAGTTGCTCAATTTATGCATGCACGATTTTCTAAGTTTCACGAAGGAAACATACAAGGTCGTCCCATATTGACAGTCGTACGAGATACAACAAATACAATAAAAAATATGTACGATTTTCTAAGTTTCATGGTTCTCTGACCATGATGGAAGTTGTTTTTTTTTTTTGATGGTTAGTCGGCAAGTGCCGAACTAACAAATATATTATAAGAAAAGTTATTTACAATCCTATTAATTACAACGGCCTTTGCGGCCCTTTCTTACCATCTACCTTCCACCCACACTATTAATTCTAGTTGTCAAAGAGAGCCTGCAGCATAATGCTGTAGGCACTCGCATGACCTCTTATTTGTTTCAAAATTTCCTGGTTTCTAAATTTACACATTTTGTAACCAATCATGTATTTCTAATGTTGCGCTCGCAATGACCATGCCCACTGGTCTACTCTTCTGGGAGAATAGTCTCTTATTTCTTTCTCTCCATAGCGCCCAAGCTCCTGCTGCCCATGCCGTATCCCATCTTACTCTCGCTTGGCCCATTACTATGGATCTGGTTTCTAGCCAGATTTCGATCATGGTCCTATTCGGAGAGCTGCTATATGTCAAATTAAACTCGCCCATCAGACCCCTCCAGAAAGCCCTGGCATATGAACATTCCCAGAGCATATGTCCACATGTTTCCACCTCCGATGAACTGCACAGCGCACATCCCTGTGGTACATTGCATCCCCTTGTTAGTAGCACTTCCTGTGTTAATAGGCTGTTCTGAGATACCAGCCATATGAAAATCCGCACCTTTGTTGGGACTCGGAGTTTCCACAGCGGTTTGGCGTATAGGCAGCGCACTCCCCTGTCATGCAACATTCGATATGCAGATGCGCATGTGAATTGCCCATTGTTAATCCATCTCCATCGTGTCCCATTGCTTGAAGGATCTGGCTCTGTTGAGATCCCATAAAATTTTCTACTTCTTTCCAACTCCTTTATAAAAAAAGAGCGTTGTGTTGATTCCCAGAGCTCCTCGTCCGAACCATACAGTCTCTGTATGGTCTAAGTCCATTGACTGTCCGGTGCCTGATCTAGTCTCCAAACCCACTTGATGAGAAGGGCTTCGTTTTGTGTTTCCAGGTCGATAATGCCCATGCCTCCGTTTTTCGAAAGCACACATACTGTCTCCCAGTTGACCAAACAGTTTATTCCTCGACAGGTTTCGTTTCCTTTCCATAAAAAATTCCTTCTCATTCTGTCAATGTGCTTAAGCACCCCTTTTGGTATGGAAAGTACCTGCATGTAGTGCAGGGGCATAGCCGACAGGACCGACTTTACCAGGGTCACCCTTCCCCCATATGATAGGAGGTTCGACTTCCATCCCTCTATAGGATTTTGCACCGCGTTGATCATTGGTTGTAGATGAGCTTTGTTTGGTTTCCCTACTGTAAGTGGCAGGCCCAGATATCTCAGTGGTAGTTGGGAAGGTTGACAGGCTAGTATGCTTTGGACCACTGGTATCCTATCATGTGGAATGGCTATTGGCACAAAGGTGCTCTTTGCCTTGTTAATTTTGAGCCCCGAAAGCTCTTCGTATACCTGTAGGATTCGAGCGAGTATTCTAAGAGTAGTCGGGTGTGATTCACTGATAATGACAGTGTCATCTGCAAATTGTATCGGTTGTGGTGCCATAAAGACAGGATTGGGCATTAGGTTTGCTGCTGTCAGAATAAATATTGTCAAAGAATCTGCCACAATAATAAATATCAAAGGTGATAGGGGATCACCTTGGGGCACTCCTCTTTGGTGCTTGAAAAAAGTTGTAAGGTTGCCATTTACCTTAATTGCTGATGCTGCTGTTTGCCAGATGTGCAACATTGATGCTATCCATTTCGGCGGAAATCCTCTTTCTATTAGCAGGTTGATAGTGAAACACCAATCAACGGTGTCGAATGCCTTTTCGAAATCCACCTTGAATAAGATTGCCGGCACCTTCTCTTTGGTGTAGAAATTAAGAAATTCTCTTGCTACCACAAAGGATTCAGTCATGGAGCGCCCTTTGACAAATGCCGTTTGGTTTGGAGCGACTAGCTTATCAAGCATTGGTGCGAGTCTGTTTGCCATGATTTTAGTGATGATTTTTACTATTGTATTGATCACACTAATCGGTCTGTAATCCGCTGGGCTTATTGGATTTTGTATTTTGGGAATGAGTGTAATAGTGGCCTTGTTTAGCGGGGCCAAGGAAGTTGTTTGGTCCTGTAGTGTCTGAATTACCGCCATAATGTCATTTTTAATCACTAGCCAGAATTTTTGGTAAAATTCCGTTGGATAGCCATCTGGTCCACTCGATTTGTTTTTAGGCATGTCACTCAGTGCACTTAGTGTCTCTGGTTCGAGTATTGGATCATCGAGATGCTTCAGCTCCTCTTGAAACCCAGGCCCTACTTTTCCTATTAAGTCAAAAGGCCTGCGTTCTGATGCCTTGGTTCCCCTCAATTTCCTATATGATGGAAGTTGTTGCCAAAGATACAATAAAAAGAAAGAGAAGGGCTCAAATGCCTCAATCGTGCCCCAACATCTTTATCTTAAATTTTAAAGTTCAAACAGATAATCTGAATTGCTCAAGATAATATGTGCGTTAAAATATGATTGGAGACCAAATTTATAAATTTTTGAAACTCTTGCTATTTTTTAAGATATGGACAAAATCATTGTTTTTAGATGATTCACAATTTCTTAAAAAAATAGTAATTTTGTATCTATCTTAAAAAATAGTAAATTTTTTTCAAAAAATATAAAATTTGGTCTCCATTTATATTTTAATGTGGATATCATGTTGAGCAGTTCGGACTGTCGGTTTGAACTTTGAAATTGAAGATAAAGAAATATTATAGTACGATTGAAGCATAAAGCAATGTAGCATTTGCGCCCTCCTCATTAAAAATATGTACACCTATCTGCAGTATAAGTGTATAACTATGTATATCTGATCTAATACCCATAAAGAGTAGATTTGTTGACATAATGCGTGATACTTTCTTTTTCTTTTCATGGATAGTAAAGATCTCAATTTCTTTTAGATATCAAGTTTGGTTTCTCTTATTCATGTGTTGCAAAATGCATGCCGGTAGTATTTATTCTGTTCAGTGCTGTTCTATAGCCTGTCCTAATAATTTAATATAGAGCATATTTTGTCAATTACAAAAAAAATCATAGTCAAAGCCCATATAAATTGCCCCAAAAAATGTTCATATTGCATAGCGCACGCTATTGGCGCTACACGCTATCCGCTATAGCGGACAGCTATTACTGCTATAGCGGCCTTAGCTCAATTAGTGTATTTTGATGCCATAGCTTAGTGTTTAGGGTCCAAAAACGCTATAGCGGCGCTATAGCACGCTATTTAGAACATTGATAAAAACATATATTAATAACTATGAAAATATAATTATTTGTAGTATATTTTAATATCTTGAATGCAATTTATTATTCTTTTCACATATATCATTGAAATCAAATGTCACGTTCATCTTTTGCCTATAAATTTTCGAGGCTAATTAATTTTTTTTTATCTCTTTGTCTATCATATATCTGCCTTTTTGGACAGATCATTGAAATTCATTTCTCTCTTCGCTGATATAAACAAATATTTTACTTTCTATTTATATTCTATTCATGAATTTTTTGAACCATAAAATGTAATCACCATCTCCAATATTTTACTTTCTAAAATTATCTCACCTTCAATATTTTGGAGCAGATTTTAATTTATATTAGGGAAAATTGTGAAAATGCCACTCCAAATAATTAATGACTAAAATACCCTTCTTCTCCTCTTCTTTCTCCTGCCTTCTCTTCTTCTCCTGTTCCGAATGGCGGCTGAGCGCGGCGGAGGGGGGTCGTAGAGGAGGGTTCGATGGTGCTGGTGCTTGTCGGAGGAGGGGTTGCGAAGAATGCGAAGGCGGGCGAGAGGAATCATGTCCGGGAACTGCTTCTTGCGCCTCTTGCGATGGGCGAGGGTCGGGTCGGTGGAGGGTGCAGGAGGAGGCGGCGGAGGCACAGATGGTCGGGCGAGGGTATTTTAGTCATTAATTATTTGGAGTGGTATTTTTATAAATTAATGAAGTTTGGAGTGGTATTTTGACAATTTCAAAGTTTGGAGTGTCATTTTCACAATTTGAATGTTTTGGAGTGGCATTTTCACAATTTCCTCTTTATATTATAAATGATATATTGTGTGAGATGTTTAAGAAATTATAATTATATTCAAACCTAAAGAATTTCTCAATTACTTGTGAGTTGCGACATATACCAACTCCGGATCCGGACCCGCCCCGGATCCGAACTAGACTCGATAATCCACAAACAAGTTATGGGTATCTATCTACCCGGAACTGAAAAACTGGATCCGAAATATCTACGGGTAGATAGGTATTCGGATCTGGAACTGACCCGATTTAAAACTAATAAGTATACAGATCGAAATATGGACCCGAACACTTTTAGGATACGGATTCAAATATAATAGTATCCGGACCCTACCCGATCCGGTAGCACCTCTAACTCCTGACCATTCTTATAAAAAATCCTCTACAAATTTTTTGTTTGGTTGCCAGAGAAGTACATGAATTATATGTTAATCATATTATGGGGTACTAAAATGTAAAGCAACAAATATTTATCTATGAAAAGTCCTCATTCTTTCACACTTTTCTGCATGTGAGTGTAAGTACATTGAAAATGGAAAGTTACGGAGGTAATCCATAATAGGAGAGCTTTTTATAGGAGCGAAAGTCATTATTATTTTCAAACTAGCATTACAAAAGAAGAACAACAATATTCTTTATTTCTTCTCGCCCAACTGCCTATGAAACCACAAAGCCAACACGTACCTAATTACTGATAGTAAATGCAGCAAAACGTTTCCAACAACATCTTATTTAATAAATAGCAAATGTATCTTGGATTAGATTGATATATATCCAAGAAGCCAAACATTTAGAATAACATTCATGGATAGAGCTCTATAACACAGTCAATACCTATCCGAGTAGGATAAATTGTGTAACCAGAATAACCTGCACCAATAATAAGATCATGCCATTCCTTCTTGTTACGTTCCTTCGATCCATGACCGGACATCATAAAAATATCAAATAAAAAACCCGTCTCAGTTGCTTTTGGGTTATTATTTTCGAAGTCTAGAATAATATCAATGATAATAACCTTGCCACCATCTTTCCTGGGTTCAATTGCTTCTTTGCAACGTTTCAGTATTCGAACACAATCGTCATCACGCCAATCGTGAAGAACTTCCTGAGATATATGATGCAGATAAATAGTGATTAATTGCTGTACAAACTAAACCTTTTTCACACTAATTAATTAGTAAAAAAACACTAATCAATAAGGGAAGTTTTGACACAGAGAAGTTATTACATTTAGAAGAATTGCATCAGTTGAAGGTATATTTTCAAACATATCTCCTCCAACCACATTGAACGAGTTGCACTCCAAAGCCTTGTCAACTACATGAGGAAGGTCAAGCACTGTGCATCTCAACGATGGAAAGGTATCTGCTATAATTTTTGCTGCAGTTCCAGTGCCGCCTCCGACATCCACCAGACTATTTAAGCCATCAAATATATGTGGATAGCTTGTAACTAAGTCTCCGATCTTTTGCTTACTGTGGCTGGCCATTGCCTCGTTGAACACGTTACCTGGTTTCAAAAGTTTAAAATCATGATATAAATGTGTTAGACAGTAAATCCATCGACAAATTTAATTATGCTTTATTGTTTTCAATATGGATGTTTCATCATTGTTAATTGTAAACAAAACATGTAATTACTATGATCGGTACTGTACCCTTCATCTGGTCAAAATTAAATGATCAATTAAAAATCACAAGTAGAGAAAGATAGAGGGTTGTTCTTTCTTATTTTTAGTTACCAATCTCAGGCTTTTCCCTTGCAATGTCCCAAAACTGCTTCCCATCATTTGCCATCATGAAGAAGGTGCTTCCAGCATCGCCGTTCTTGAACCATTCCCCCATAACACTCATATTTTTAGTAACTGCTAGCTCCGTGGTAAAACGCACAAAAGCACACATATTGGAGTTCTCAGTTATAATGAGCTTGGAGAAGGGTGTGAGGATGTAACCGTTTTCATCCTGTGCGAAGACTTCTTTCTGAACAAGAAGTGCCATTAGGCGGCCAAGCATCATGTCCTTCTCGGGTGAGATCGGAATGGAACGAGCAAGTTGGTCTAATGGCATGGGATGGCCATATGCTTGTATGCGGCTTGCAATGTCTAGGTCGACAGCACACCTGAGAGCAAAACTACTGATATAAGTTAGGCTTTGGTTTAGAACATTAGTGAGCTCCATTGCTATATTAAGAAATGTATATGTGACACTAATAATTCGTTCAGAAAGATGAGATAGCAATGATCTATTTATGGTGAGGTTTTTTACTATTTCAATAGTCATATTTTAATAATTATACTTTTTTTAGTTGAAAGCTGTTGAGTTGGACGCAGTCATACACACCTTACGACATGTGTTACAATTTGTGAGCCAAATTATTACCAGCTAGCAAGAAGGTTCAGACCTGATAATCACGATGATATAGGAAAGCAACTAATCGAATATCACCTTGGGCAAAATAAAAAATTTATAATTGAAAATCACGCCTATTATAGTACTCTTATTTTGTTTACCCGGGCGGGCGTTTTCAATACACTAGCCCGTGGTGATATTCGACGAATCGCTTTCCTATATATATCAACGTATTTTCAGGTCTGACCTTCTAGCTAGCTAGTAATAATTTGGCCTTAGAGCATCTACATATGCCACTGTGACTAGGGACGGATCTAGGATTTTTATCAGGGAGACAAAAAAATATCGAATCAGGTTTAAATAGTCTTGTCAGGATTTAATGAATATGGACCGGGACGAGAATATGGACGAGGCAGAGGCCGTGGAAGAGTTCAGGCAATGGGAGCTGAACATAACCCATTTGCCTGGCACAGACCTAAGCCTTGATTCACACATATCTTGAAGTCTTCAACTATTTTTCATTATTCTGTCTTACATGGCAGCTTAGCTTGTGCAGATTAGTTACTTTGATGATTTTGCATGTTTTCCTTACTCTCAGTTGTGTAGGTGATGCTAGTTTTTGGTATCTTAGTTTAGGACATTGATATGGTTAACTGTTTCTATGTTTTGTACACTCTCTGATATGAGTTCCAGCTGTTTGGAATTCATTTCAGTTAAACTGCTTTGGTTTTTAATGAAATCGGTGGGTTACCCCACTTTCTTCCAAAAAAAAAAGGTTTAAAAAGTTAATCATATTTAAACTCATTAACTAATTAGGTATTTGATAAAAATTAATGCTTTAACTTATACTTTATAATACTATGACTTGTAATTTATGATATTCTGACTTATAATTATAATTACCAATTATATTTCAAGAAATTTATTTTTATTTTAACTATAAATTTAACTCGAATTACCAATTAAACATTCAGAGGGGGGTAAAAAAATTTCCAAGGAGGGCAAAGCCAGTTAGAACTAATAAATCTTCACTAAAACTCAAAATCCAGGGGGACCCTCTGGACTACACTGGGTCCGCCCCTGACTGTGGTGCTACTGGTTAATTCCATTGTGGGTGTTCGGCATGAGTTTCTTAAGAGGTTAGGATTAAAAATTTAATCCTCACAAGGGAACAATCCATATTTTTTTTTATATTAATAACCATACAAAAAAATTAATAAGAATAACCAGATTACCAATTTAATTTTAAAAATAACCAAATCGTTCCACTGAGGGTGGTCCTCCATGAACACCAAACCGCCCCACTGGTTCACTATTTCCCTATAAATTGGGGTTTGTGGAGTAAAATTAATGGGTCTTGTTTGATTGTGGAAAAAAGTTATTCTAAATTAAATTGCTTACTTCAAGTTAAGATAAATTTAATTTAATTAATCATGTTTGATTAGAGTTTGGTTGAATAAGATGATAAAAAGAGAGAAAAATATAAAATGAATGTACGTATATATTTTGGTCTTTTCCGTTTGAGACTGTAAGATATGTTTTGGATTTGATATTATTTATTTCAGTCATTTTAGGACGTCTCTACATTCTTAATTTCAGTCTAATTAAGACCTAACTTTTCTTAGCGGCTCAATCATTTTGTTACATATAGATAAGCATTGTTAAAATCTCAAAATTAGATAAAATGTAAACGTTATTTTATCTAGTAATTTGGTCCCATTCATTTCATATTAATTTGGTTATCTACTACACTACACTGTCAAAACAAAAGAAAAAAGAAATACAAATAAATGCGTCAAATATATATATATTGTTCTTGAATAGAAGTCTTCGAAAATCGTACAAGCTAGGCCACAAGGGGCTAATCACACAACAAAGTTGAGTTAGTAATAGTAATTTTCTAAAGAAAATTAAATCTCAACAAAGATCTCCCAATTGAATCCCCCAACTCTAATGGTCCAACACTTTCAACAAAAGTTGGACTATCTTTTAGAAGGTTGGCGCCCTTCGTAGAAAACCAAGTCTTAATAATAATATTTCGAATGCTCATCTTCTAGAAAACCGCACGCTGCAGGCTGCGCGCGACCAAGTCTTAATATTTCCACACACGTCTTCTTTTATTCACAAAGTATTTTTATCATGGTATTATAAATCTAAATTACTTACTCGAGTCTACAACCATCTTTGAATGCGGATTGGAGAGCTTTTGATGAGATAGTGGAGGTTTGTAACCTTTTCCAGGAATTTAACTCGTTTTCTTGTGTCCATGTTCAAAGAAGCTAGAACAAATTGGCTGACAATTTGACGAAAAAGGAAAGAGCTAACGACTAGGACTGCATTGGACATACTTTCCCCTGTTTTACTGATTAATTAAGTTGCTCTACTAATTTATTTTGATATCAGCTAGAGCTTTTTAGAAAAGAGGATGTAATATGAGAATTGTATTTTGCCTAGGGGTTGTTGAATGACAAAAAAACAATCTAGATTACTAATTATACCTAGCATGATTTTTTAAATTAAAGAAATTAGTTAGCACATCATGCACTCCATTTTGGTTTTGATTTTTATTTTTTGGACTATATCTTCTCAATATTTATTCTTTTAGTTAATTAATCTTGAAATAAACAAATCGCTCATGCGAATGAGACAATTTGCTTTTCCCAATTCCACAATTTTGGTTTTAGTGGACAAAAAGATAAATACGATTAGCAAGACTATATCTACATCTTGGCTCTCAGTGGCTGTCTGGTGTACGGTGTACCTACTCCATTCATTAGTCAAAGTAAAGTCAAAGGCAAACCACGAGGTGTACCTGCTCCCATTCATTTTGTATAATTCAGTTGATTTAATCGAATTCAGATCGAATATCTGCATCCAGCTTAGGGGTGCAAACAGCTCGGATAATATCCAATTGTATTTGGAACGTATCTGAAAATTAGATACAGATATCTAATATTCGAATATTCGTATGAATACGAATACATATACAGATATGATTTTAAAATTTAATTATTTATGTCCGAATAATTAATATATACTATATAATTTTTATATGAGGAGGATTTCAATACCTCATGTTTTTCATATCTCATCATATCATATTTTTTAAGTTTTCGTTTTCAAAGTTCAAACTATAGATTCAAACCAATCAACATGAAATCAATATTAAAATATACTTGGGGATGGAATTTGATAATTTTTATTTCATATCATATGAAATGATATACATCATATAATTAAAATATTCTTTCTTTTTTGTTGTTCAATTGATGTGACTTATATGAATGATCTATGTTATGCTGGCAATTGCATAAAATATTTTATTACTATAAACTGTAAGCGATATTCTAACTATACATTATAGTTACTTAAATAACATAGATGTAATGTATCCTTTTATAACACACGATCATTTTAATGTAATGTTATATATAACATTACTTATGTCTATTCATTGCCACGAGATATTATGAATAATATACAAAGTATGACTGTGTCATATTTGTATTATATTCGTTTCTTGGTCTCTTAAGTAAATTATTAATATATAATTGCACTTCAGTTATATTGCATGCATTATAATTTTGCTTTACCAAAGGGCCCATAAAATATCATTCCTCATTATAAATGAGGGGCAATGATACTATTAACGTATGACTTTCTCCCGCATAAGTTATATACAAGGAACTAATATTTTTTTCACCACTAATAATAAGCAGCTTTTAATATTAATTACATTATATACTTCTCATGTGAAAAATAAATACATCTCATATCTAAGAATTCTGAGACACAATGAAAACATTAATGTCACTAACATAATCCATATAATATTTTTATTCGTTCGGTCTGTTCAATATATGAAACCTTTTATATACTCATGTTATTAAACGATAGGCCTTTATCAATATTTATAGAACTACAATGTACTTTAATCAACATGACAAACTTATCCATGGTATATTAGTGTTCCAAGCTAATAACCAAGTTTGTGAATATTCTAGAGCATTTATATTTGTCATCATATAGAGTTCTATGGTTCAAGACTAAGAGCATCTTCTTAAACACTTCTAAAGATAAATATAAATTTCATGTAACAAAATGCATATAACATTCAAGCCAAAATTAGTATGCCCATTGGTTCAGTACAAATCTGGTTCCAATTATTTCTAATTTAGAATGATGGAGTCTGGCAGGTACTGTACAACCAAATAATGAGTTTTCTTTGGGGTGGGTACAAGGTAATTGACCTATATGTGGAAGTCACCCGAGTCTGGCGTTCAAACCCCGTGATGACGTTATTCCGGGATGGGATTTAGGTTAAATCATCTAGCTCAAGTCGGGCCCATCTCAGATTGACCAGCCTTCTAGTAGTTCGGTCCCAGTTTAGAGGGACCAACCGTCTAGTAGCCAGCCCTCCGTAAGGCCCTACCCCAGATTGACCAACCTTCTAGAATTCAAACCACTTCTTGGGGACAATCTTGTGTTACAGATAAGGATGGTGAAACATTGGATCTGGAATTATAAGGGGTAGAAAAAAATTAGGGTGAAAGTGATCCTGAGGGTATGAGTAATCATAATGACTAAGAAGATATGAGGCATGTGCTTGGATTCAGGTTTAGATAGGATGTTGGGTTTAGGATAATGGATCGCAGATTTCAGCATCCAATTTCGACTTTCAATGACGCATCAGAGTTTCAGGAAGCAAATGCAGGTTTATTTGCAAGGACAACAGAGTTTGAGGATGAATTGCTGGAGGGACAAACATATGACTTGAAAGAGCAAATGAAGAACATAATTGCAAGGTTTCACATTATTTGCAACAAGGAGATTATGAATACGTACAGTGATAATAGAAGAATTAGTTTCAAGTGCAAGGACAGTAAATGTGGCTGGTACATATCTGCTGTTGCCACTGGTTATGGTACACAATGTGACAAGAATAGACAGTTGACAGCTGCTATGGTCGCCGATTGCATATCGGCTCACATGAGAAATGATGTCGATTTGAGTATCCAAGTTGTTAGGATCGCTGTTGCTAAAAGTTACAATGGTCAGATACCGATATATAACAAACTGTGGCATGGACGGGAATTGGCAATTGCTTGCCAATTCGGGAGTTGGGAGGGGTCATACGCATTTATAACTCCATTGTTGGAGGAAATCAAGAGGAACAATCAAGGTACTACATTGTTACTTATATTTTTACAGCATTATAAAAATCCAAGTACAACATTGGTACAGCATTGCGTAAAAATGTAATTCGCTCCAGGTTTGTTTATGTCATTACGGATAAGGAAAAGGGCATCAAGAAGGTGTTTAGACAAGATGATTTGGGTTGGAACGAGGAGGATGAGGATGAGTGCGTTCACCGTCTTTATGCTACTCATATAGCCGAGAACATGAAGAAGAACAGTTGCAGGGAAAGGGCTATCAAGTTTCTCAGGATATGTGGCTAAGAGGAAGATGAGGTGATACGAGCAAGAAATGCAAGTAATGGGAGTTGTATGTGACCGTGTTATAAATTGGCTAGATGGTGTGGGCAAGTATTTGGACCAAGATGAGAGCGAGTGTCCAAAGCCATGAAAGGTATTCCAGGCGTTCGATGGGGGTTAATGTTGGGAGATTATCACTACAAATGGTTCCGAGTCGCTGAATAACGTCTTCAAGTCATCATGGTAGTTATCGATCACCGCTATAATTGAGGGCCAAAGCAGAATCATAATTCATGCAAGGTCAACAGTTCTCGTATTGTGTTCATAAGGTATTTCTAATATTTTTAATGACTTCAAACAAATAAATTTATTTCGTAATTTTTTTAATTGTTCACAGCTTATTGACAATCAATTCGAGAGGTCAAATACTATGAAGACGATTGGGTGTTCAGTAACCATAACGAGTTTGAGGTTACCTCCTCACAAGAGATAGTTCATGCTTTCATGCTTGACACTTCTGGTTGGGCGACCAAGGCCAATTTCAAATATATGGTGGTTATCAGGGAGAATAACAAGGTATAATGCATATACCAGAAGTCTCAATTAGATAGAATATTATATTCTCATGTTATGTCTGTATGTCATCTCCGAGGCATCGACCCTGGTAGTTTTATACATTACTACTACTACATCCAGACATCGATTAACACATGGAGTGGTGAATGGCATGTGTATGACAATTAGTCGGAATGACCTGAACACAAGATCCCGGTCCTTGTTCCAGAACATATGCAAGTTACTTTGGGTAGAAGATGGCACAACAGGATTCCGATATGGTTGGACTTGCTAAATAGATGAGAAGAGGACACTAAGCCAACCAAGAGACACAAGAAAGACATGACAAAGCTGCTTGAGATGTACGGAGTAGTTAATTTATTTTATTATTCGATTTCAACAATTAAATTTTTTATTTTGTTGACCTATGAAATTAACAGTCATTTTTATGTGTTTATTTCTTTTTAATTGCAAGTTGAAAATGAGGTTACAGGAATTTAATGTTGTCGAAGAGTTAACTTTAATTTTCAAATGTGTTGGATTTTTTATTTGTCTATTTTAGAGTTATTAGGTGTTTTTTAATTGTACTTGTGAGAACATTTACATTATATTTTTCAATTTATAGCTTCTTTTTTCATTTTTTTTTGTTATTTATGTAGGAAAATATCTACTATTTCTATATTTGTATATATATAACCAAATCAAAATTTTAAAAATAAATGAAATATAACGAAATAAATATATAACAAAATAACACAAAATATAACAAAACAACAAAATATAACATAATTTATTAGAAACGGTTAAAAAAAAGAACAGTGTCTGCTAAATGAAATGGCAGAGATGGAAGAAATAATATTTTTCAGAATTCGTGGTTATTTGGTTTATCTTATATTTGGAATGTGGTATAAATAAAAATTTTGGTGAGTAAGATATTAAAAAAATAAACTTTTGCTTATTAAAGTGGATCCTACCGGTGAAGTTAATATGTCTGGGGAGGTGAAGTTTCTTACTCCGGATTAACTTATCTCTTACTCCATCTTTCTCTTATTTTACTTTTTGTTTGACAGCTTAAGTATGAAGTAATGGATTTAGTTACTCCACCTCTTAATCTCCAACCAAACATAATCGTCAAATTAGGAAGATAATTTAGTGAGCTTAGGAACACCCCAAGTTCTACTACAAATAATCTATCTCCATACATGTACTTAACTATTCTAATATTGTTAAGTCTTTGTTCCTATTATTTTTAAGAAGCTATGTTGAATCAAATAAAACAATTCCATTTTTGTTGATTCAACATAACAATGTATTGGTATACACGCATGTATCAATACATGAGTCGATACGAACCTAAATCGATCCAAAACACAATAAATTGTGAACCCGAATCTAAGTGATATTAATTATTCAAATCCGAAAGTGCATGCATCGAATTCGAAATTAATTAATCAATCCCAAATTACTTAAGCTTGGATTAGTTCAATCCGAAAGTGATCCGACTTAATCTGTCTATTATCTAATCCAAATGCTATCCAACATGATCTGATTAAGCAGGAGCGCAAGATGTCTTATTAATGCATTTGTTTCATAGGCTCAAAACTATTTCTTACCTATACAATATGATCAAATTAATACGAAATGGAATTGTCATCGATCGGTATTTGAAATTTCGAGCAGATCGTCAAATATTAATTTCCTTTGTTATATATATATATATTTTTTGAGGTGAAACGCCCGTAGGCTTTCCTTTGTTATATTTGACATAGTGGATGATAACGGTAGTTTATTTTTTTTCTAGGCTCTTTTTTTATCATGACTTGAAAAAGAGAGTTAATAGATAGGTAGAAAATAATGAGAATGAGCAATTAAGAAGCAAGAAAATAGAGCCGACCAATTGGTAGTTGGAGTAGTACTGATTTTGTCGAAGAATTTAAGAAGCCCAACGGGCAAACTTCATTAGTCTCCTGCCATTTACTTGTAAGTCTCCTGCCATTTACTTCGTAAACAACAAAAATATGAACTAAGTTTTATTCAAACTTAATAAAACTGAGCAACCTACTTATTTATTGCGGTACCTACTTATATTTAATTAATTCTTCAGTAGAAGACTTTTAAAAAGACTCGCACATGTACAGGCTGTCTGGTGTATTCATTAACTGCCAAGTGCTCATTTCACTACTATAAAAAAACACATTTACTATCGCTCCTTTACCATCTGTCCTTCCGTACGGATGATATGTATGTAATCAGTGACAACGCTGTAATTACTCTGAATTTTTTACCGGCTGTTTGGTCTAACCAACCGACCGCATTGATGGCCCCCTCCTTTGCCATTCATTAAATTTTAAGTACAATTAGTATTGATTGATTCTTCAATATCGGATTGGCCCAACAAATGTTGGCATTGAGGGGGTGACTTTTATCATCTGTTGTGTTACATGATTCGTTGGTGTTAGTACAGAGCAATAGCAACTCGTTACCATATTGAACCGATGAGATATATTCTCAGAGGCGACGCTGTAAATAATTGGAACCTCAATTTGAGTATACACTTACTGCTTCATATATTGAACCGTTGGTGTGTTGTTCAACACACACACACACGCATACACACACACACACACACACACACACACACATTTCAGATAAACCCTAAGCCGTGGTCCCTAACACCTTGATACCCCATACAGTACTATAGCTGACGGCGAAAATCAACCTCCCAATGTACAAGGACTAAGACGAATTAAGGTAGCATTTCCTCATAAGGCGTCATTTGTATGCTAGATCTCTCTTCTCTAATTTATTTTATGCTTATTTTAATTGTTACTTTTGTATGATTTCTTAATTAAACTAGGGTTTAGTTATTAATTTAAGGATATTTTTTGTTTTGTATAGCGAAATGAGTAGTCAAAATAGTTGTTACTCTTATTGCAATAAATGTCTCAAGCCGACTGTTGTGATGCTTTCGAGGACCAAAAAGAATCTGAAGAGGAAATTTTATACATGTCCATAATGCAATCAATGATGGGCTGGTGCAACATCATTGCCAATTTAAGTAATGTAAGTTTATAAGCCACTTTGCCGACAAGATGCAAGATATCGCAATAAGGCGGAAGTATCTTTGATTCTCAAGAAACAACTAGTAGTAATAATTGTACTTAGTGTGTTGATACTTGTGATATGTTTTTTTACTTGTTATGTTGTTGCTTAATGTGAAGTAGTGGATTACTTTGTACATAGTTGTTAAATGAGATGGTGACAAGAAATCTGACCATATATTGAAAAACAAATTCTGAAAATTAAATCATGTTTCAAATCCAAGGTTTGATTTTTTTTAGCAATTTCAATCGACAATTTAATTACAATTAGAAAAAAAATCAAACCTAATGAAAATATATTACTTACTGTTCTACAAAGGGACAGATGTTTCTGCAATCTTCTGGTTTGATTTTTTTTGGCCTTGCAGAATCCATGATAAAAGCCCTATTTGCAGCCAGAATGATGACGAACAAACACCAGTGTGTGCTGTATAAATTTAAATACAATTATAATCACATTTAATTTTTTTTTATAATTATTTAATTAAAAATATAGAGAAAATTTGAAAGTTAGAATCGTACCCCTGGTGGTATGGCATGAGAATAAATGTCTTGTCATCCATTTGGCAACGGTGCATCGCATAGCACATGTAATCGACAGACTGGTCAGGCTGACCTATTAGCATAGTGGCATTGAGTTTGCCGGGATCCATAATTACAGTCTTGTTTACCTTATCATCGGGCGTCCATGCTTCGCAGGTTCGGAGCAGCTTCCTGAAAGATCATTACATTTTGAATATATATTTGAGTGCTATACAATATATAAATAAAGGAAGGCAACTTACATGGTGAAAATTGTGAGGAATGAGCAATCGAGCCATCTATCGTGGCCCTTGGCATATAGGAAGTCCTTGAAGTCTTCAAAATTGATCACGAGATGCTAGCCGTCGTGCAGGAACATCCCGGGTGGGATCGGGATGAAGACGTCCTTCTTGCCTTTAGGTGCCAGCATCAAGCAGTCGTGGAGACGCTGACAATCGAGAGGCAAATTCGCGTATTCTTCGGGACTGACCAGACGGCGGTCTGCAGGTAAAGGCGTCTCAGCCTGGACTCCAGCATTAGTCTCTACCAGGGCATCGGTCGCGCCGACCATCCCGCTGTACCCCCGTACCGGTGACAAATGGGCCTCCTACGCATGCATCAAATTTAAAAATTTATTTTCAAGTATTTAAAAAGATCAGTTTTTAACGTAACAAGAGATATTGACAATTTAGATATTACCTGATCCAGAATGATCTGATTCTTGGGCTACTGGAGAAATGACTCACGGGTGTCATCCAGAACAAACAGGTCCTCGGTCGGGACAGGAAGAGCGAGCCTACGCCATTGTTCTTCCACAGAGTCGACCTGCACGCATACATAGCCGCGCCCAACCGGAGCATTGTGCACAATTGACTGATTTGGAATTACGAGACCCTTGCCAACGGTAATAGGCACCGTACCGCTCCAAATGATCAAGTCGCATTTTGTGGCGACCTGCAATTATTATTAAGATTGAATATTTCATACTAAGCTTACAAACCAATAGTAATTGCTTTTAGACTATGAATAGTAGGTATTACCTTCATATTATCAAACTCGTCCTCCCAGTTCCCAGATGCTTGACTGCTGCGCCGAATTCCCAGCGAAATGGGGGGTCCTTGCTCGGATGGGTGTGAACACTGATGAGATGTCACGCGGTTTACAATTCTTGCTTCCATCTCCGCCATCCTCGCCTCGTACTTTTTTTGGATTTCCCGGCGGAGCCGCGCATCTCTCTCCTCCTCGGTGGCTTTGGCGCGCGATCTTCGCTTGGATTTCTTTGAACGGAAAACATCCTTGAAACCCTTGTAGACGCCTACACCCCTTACCCGACCCGGGTGCTCCGGATTGTCAAGCGTTTGAGTCAACGAGTCATTCTCCCTCGAAGAGCCCCGGACACCCGACGTGACCTCCTCCTCCACTTGCAACTGTTAATAAAAAAATTGAATGCAACAAAAGAATAATTAAAGTGAGTGAGCTATATTTTTTTTTGAATGACTCAGGGTTATAACAAGAATGTGTTACCATTTTATGAGCCACGGGCTGCAACTCTTGAGGCAGTCGAATCTTCCCGTCGGCAGTAATCTCAGACCTTGCCATGAGCCAATTTGTGCCCCGGGGATTGGTGATCTTTACCACGGATGAGTTGGAATCTTTGTTTGACTCCAGTACGGACTTCCATTCCACCGACTTACCCTCGTACCCGCCTGACCCTAAATGGTGCGGGTACTTGTTCATGGCAACAGTCCTCCTGCTCCTTTCGCTTTTTGCCTTCAAGAATAAAAGCAAATCAAACTGTTAGTTCACATATAACAACCGATTGAGAAAAAAATAGGTTAAACTTTACAAATTTAGTTACCCTGAACTCGGGTGTTTCCTTCATAGCAACGAACTCGTCCCATATCTCTTGGGTCACTTTTTGATAGTACCCGACCGGACACCTCCCTTTATTCATCCATTCCGTCACGAGAGTGCTCTTATGTTGCTTCCACCCCTCGTTCATTATCTTCAAGGTCTTTTGCTTTGGTGTGTCATTCTTGATGTTCCATTGAGCCTGGTTGACAACAAATAATTATCCGTGTCAATTATTTTAACCAACAACAATCAAATTAAAATATTTAAATGTAATCCGATTACCTTAACCATTTGCCACCATTCTTCCTTATCTAATTTGGATATTTTCTTCCAGCTCTCTATCCTGATGTCGGCCTTCTCCTTCGCGAGATTGCTCACCCAATTTGAGTACCGCAAATGGTTTTCCCCCGTCGGATGGCCATCGTCGGTGAACTCGATTACCCTTTGCTTCTCATCTGCCGTGGATTTGCACGTGGTTGGACCTCGCTTCCTTCTTTGTGACGAGGCTGACTGAGATGGACCTTGCATGTCCTCGTCTTCAGGATTGTCGAAGTAATCACCTGAATGTGACATAATTCTACAAACAAAAATTAGAAAGTTAATATTAATATTCCAAATCAATATTAAATTACCAAACCTAATTACAAGATTTTAATTTTTAAATTAATTGGTCCAAATCTAATTTTAAATTAATTGGTCTAATTAAATTAATTAGTTCAATTACTAATTACACTAATTACTAATTAAACTATTTACAATAATTAAGCTATTTACACTAATTAAACTATTTACACTAATTAAACTAATTAAACTATTTACACTAATTACTAATTAAACTATTTATAATAATTTACACTAATTACAAGTATTTAAATTAATTGGTCCAATAACCTAATTTTAAATTAGTTGGTCCAATTACACTAATTACAAGTATTTACAAATAAATTGCTTCAATTTACACTAATTTGAAATTAATTGGTTCAATTGCTAATTACACTAATTTACACTAATTAATTTACACTAATTTACACTAATTAATTTATACTAATTAATTTACACTAATTTACACTAATTAATTTACACTAATTTACACTAATTAATTTACACTAATCAATTTACACTAAATTGCTTCAATTTACACTAATTTGAAATTAAACCCGAAACACAAGTTGGGGATTACCTTAGGCAGCAAGAGAGGCAGCAATGGCAGCAATGGAGACAGAGAGAGAGAGAGAGAGAGAGAGAGAGAGAGGCAGCAATGGCAGCAATGGAGACAGAGAGAGAGAGAGAGAGAGAGAGGCAGCAATGGAGGGTTCCAAGCACTACCCAAAATTGGGTTCCAAGCTACTACCCAAAACCCTAGAATCACCAAGAGAAATTTTAAATGATCAATGGCAAAAGAAAAACAGACTAGAGAGAGGTAAGACAGATGTTTTCAGTTACCAAGAGAGGACAACGAGCTCGAGTGAACGAGATAGAAGACCAGCAATGGCGATTTCGAGCACCAGAGGAGGAGATGGAAGAGAAGAGAAGTCGATCGGGTACTTAGAAAAAATTTGAAATTGAGTTTTTAACCCTGTACCACTCTTCCTACACGGCTTTTAACTTACATCCGTGTGCAAATACTAATCCTACACGGTTTTTAAACTAATTATCTGTGTATAAATATATGAGAGCTACACGGTTTTTAACTTAAAATCCATGTAGGAATATAGGAGAGCTACACGGATTTTAAATAAAAAACCGTGTAGGAATGGAGTTTTGCACACAGATTTTATAATAAAAACCGTGTAGGAATCTAAAAAAAAATATATAGGTGGTACATATAAATCATTTCTGAATTTTAAAATGTATATTAAAATGTTTGCATTAAAAATTGAAATATATTAGGTGGTTTATATATTAAAATGTTTGAAAAATCTGTATTTAAAATTTTAAAATATATATTTTTTCAAAAATAAATCTATTTATGTAATATATTGAAAATATTTAAACTAATGTAAACTAAAATTAATATTTCTCATAAATTATTAAAATTAATATTTATCATAAATTATTAAAATTAATATTTATCATAAATTATTAAAATTAATATTTATCATAAATTATTTATTTAACCTATTGAAAATTTAATCTAATTAATGTTTAAAATATATATAATAACTTATTTACAAATTAAATGTAACAATTTTAAAAATAAATATAAATATAAATATAATAACTTATTTTTTTCGAAATTAAATGTAACAATATTAAAAAATTAAATCTAATGAAATGTAAATATAAATTTCAAAATTAAATGTAATATTAAAAAATTAAATCTAATTATCTAACATATCAAAAAATTTCAAAAAACGAATTTCAAAAATAAAACTAACCTATTGAAAATTAAATCTAATTATCTAATATATTAAAGGTGTAAAGTTTGAAACAATATTACAAAAAAATATTACATTAAAAAATATTACATCAAAAAAAATATTAAAGGTCTCAAGTTTAAAAAAAAATATTACACATTGGCTTTTTTCTTTCTTTTTCTCTTTTTTTTTTACTTTTTGAACATCGGCCCATAATCCTTCGTTGTGGTCGGATCTCATGTAGTTTGCTTCGTCTTGTTCTTCGAACGATGGTACCTCAGTTGGCATGTCGGCACAAAATGGAGGAATCTCTTCGAACTGGTCGTACTCTTCTTCGTCGACGACGTCTTCGACCCCAACAATCCTTCTTTTTCCCGAGAGCACAATGCTCCACCTAGCATCACTCGGGTCAGTGACATAGAAGACCTGTGTGGCTTGCTTGGCGAGTATAAACGGATCATCAACATACCCGACTTTGTTGAAATCAACGAGTGTGAACCCATTGTTATCAACCTTAACACCCCGGTCTTCGACCCATCGACACCGAAACACGGGAATGCTTAGTCTCGGGCTGTAAATAAGCTCCCATATTTCTTCAATAACACCGTAATATGACTTTGATGCTATTACAGGCCGGGCATCCCCGGATCTACTGAATTCTTGAGCGGCCGCCACCAACGTCACCCCGCTATTTTGCATCGCGCTCTTATCACTTTGCAATTTAGTGTAAAATGTATATCCGTTAATCTCGTATCCTTGGAATGTTCTGACCACAGTTTGAGGTTCTTGGCCCAGCAGCCTAACAATTTCACTTACGGGGTGTGATTTCACTCTTTCTTTCAGCCATCCTACAAAAGAACGATTGTGCTCGTTATTAATCCACTTCCGACTTCTCGTGTAGTTCCCTTGACGAAGGAATGTCATGTGCTCATCTATATAGGGAGCGACATCTGTAATGTGCTGTAGTACAATAAAATGTGCCTTTTGTAGTTCATTTTGGTCAGCAACTATGGCTTTCAAACCGATTGTCCCTACTCCTTGGAGCCGTCCCTCGTATCGAGATTTTGGAATACCAATAGGACACACACCGGTCAGGTAGTTGTGCAAAACTCAACCACCTCTTCCGTGGAATATCCTTCTACAATGCTACCTTCGGGCCGATGTCGGTTCCTTACGTATTTTTTCAAAATGCCCATGTATCTCTCGAATGGATACATATACCGCAGGAAAACAGGACCACAAATCTTAATTTCTCTCACAAGGTGAACCATAACATCGAAAAAAGACGGTGGAAAATACATCTCAAGATGGCAAAGAGTAACGACGACCTCCTTTTGCAAAGCGTCCAATTTTAGCGGGTCTATCACCTTCGAATTAATTGGATTGAAGAAAAAACAAAGCTTCGTAATGGTTTGCCGAACAGCCTTCTGTAAAATACCCCAAATTGCAACGGGAATCATATGTGTCATTAAAACATGACAGTCGTGAGATTTCATACCAATCAATTTCAGGTCCTTCATTGACACCAGCTTCTTAATATTCGAAGCATACCCTGATGGGACTTTAATACTGTGAATGCATTTACAAAAGCTTTCTTTCTCGATCTTCGACATTGTGCACATTGCGGGGGGTAGGTATGCCCGCTTCTCTTTATCCTGCGGTGCAAGCTTTTGTCGTATTCCCATTTCCACCAAGTCTTTTCGAGCTTTAATACCGTCTTTAGTCTTGGTCGGAATGTTCAGCAATGTGCCAATCAAACTGTCGCACACATTTTTTTCAACATGCATGACATCAAGGCAGTGTCTCACTTCTAAAAATTCCCAGTCCGGTAGCTCCCAAAATATGGACTTCTTTTTCCAAATATTTTTCGGTGGTGCTTTGGCACATTTTCCGAAGACAACATCAAGGCTTTCAACCCGCTTAAAGACACTCTTCCCGTCCAATGGACGCCATGCCACTTCGACCTCATTTTTCCCGTTGAATACCTTCTTCTGCTTACGGTATGGGTGATTCACAGAGAGAAACCTACGATGGCCCATAAAAACATTCTTTTTAGAATGCTTCAACCTCAGCACCTGCGTGTCATCTTCACAGATAGGGCACGCTTTTGCCCCTTTAGTACTGTAACCCGACAAATTCCCGTATGCGGGGAAATCATTTACGGTGCAAAATACCATGGCCCGCAATTTAAATACCTCTTTACTGTACGCATCCCATATCGAGACGCCATCCTTCCATAATTTTTGGAGGTCCTCAATTAATGGTGCGAGATACACATCTATGTCATTTCCGGGTTGTCTGGGTCCTTGGATCAGTAATGACATCATTATATACTTGCGTTTCATGCACAACCATGGAGGCAGATTGTAGATAGATAATAGAACTAGCCAAGTACTGTGTCGACTGCTCATGCTTCCAAACGGACTCATTCCGTCTGTGCTCACCACAATCCTGAGGTTTCTGGGGTCGGAACCAAATTCTTTGAAATGTCTATCGATGTTCCTCCATTTGGGAGAATCAGCCGGGTGTCTTAGTTTTCCGTCCTTTTTGCGCTCTTCTTCATGCCAGCGCAAATAATTTGGCATCTTTGGTATTTGCAAATAACCGTTTGAATCTCGGAATTATCGGCAAGTACCACAGCACCTTTGCCGGAGGCCGGTTCTTTTTTTCTTCACTATTAAATCCATCAGTGTCATCGCCCTTACGTTTATACCGTGAAACACCGCATTTAGGACATGCATGCATGGTCTCGTACTCTTTACGATATAATACACAGTCATTCGGACATGCATGTATTCTTTCGATCTTCAAACCCACTGGACAGATCAACTTCTTCGCCTGATAAATTGTACAGGGTAACTCGTTGTTATCCGGAAGCATTTCTCGTAAAAGCTGTAATAAGGACGTGAAGCTCTTATCGCTCCAACCATGATCTGCTTTTAAGTTCAATAATTTCAACACAGCTGACAGTTTTGTAAATTTGGTACCCCCAGGATACAACGGCTTTTTGGATTCATCATTCAAATACTCAAATTTATCATAATATTTATCACCAATTTCATCTCCCACATCACGCAACAGGTCCTCTAGATTGTCATCGTACTCGTGTTCTACGTTTTCATCAATATTCACTGTCATCTCGTCATCGTCGCTGCATTCGAATCCAACATTATCAAAATTATCAAAATTTTCAAGATTCTCATAATCATTATCATCGTTGCAATCAAGTTCTTCATTATCAAAAAAATTTACATTCTCATCATTATTTTCACAATTTTTATTGGTACCACTACTTTCTCCAATTTTCTCGCCATGCATGAACCAACATGTATAACTTTCCTTAAATCCCCGACAAATCAAATGAGCTCTAATTACTTCCGAGTCCGCAAATCCTATACAATTTTTACAGTCCCTACAAGGACACAAAATGTTGACATCCCTTTTATCAACTCTATAACTCTCTGTAAATTGTAAAAACCCTTCAATGCGAATCAAATATTCTTCACTATCTCGCCGCAATTCATACATCCAACTTCGATCCACTTGTAAATTAAATTAAAAAAATCATTTCAATTAATTAATCATGGTGCATGGTCGACATATATATAATTTGTGACGAATTAATTCTTGGCTTACAAATGGCCGGTTTACAATCCTAACTCACTCTTTGAATATTGTGCCTCATATGTGAACACATGTTAGCGGGATTTAATTAGTATTTGAGAAAAATTCGACAGCATTTTCCCTTAACTCCCCAAGTATGCGTAAAGACCACATACTCATAGGAGTAATAAGGAGAAATACTGTCGAACTTTTCTCAAATACTAATTAAACCCCGCTAACATGTGTCCACATCCTAAATGAGACACAATATTCAAAGAGCAGTCCCAAACCGGAGACAATCCAAAATTAATCCCTATTGGATTAATTTTGAACGGGCATGGACCTAAAATCATATTAATAGGTCGGTTATTAGACAACAATACACTAATTATTCTAATTAACAAATTAAAACAACCACATGCATGCATCAATTAATCAAACCCTAAACCCTAAATGTGCAAGAATAACAAAAAAAGAAAAAAGAAGAACAATTACTAACTTGAGCAAGAGAGAGGAGAAAATCACCAGAAAATCAGCAATCTCAGATCCAAACGCAGCACAAATAAGTTTCCAGCCAATCCAGAGGAGAGAGAGTGATCAAAACGGCGCTGGAAGAAGCATTAAAACCCTAAATGGCCTTTCCTACACGGATTTTTAACTAGAAATTCGTGTAGCTCTAGTAATTTATACACACGGCTTTTAATATAAAAAACTGTGTAGGAAAGGCAATCCTACACGGATATTGTCTAAAAAATCCGTGTAGCTCGCTCTGAATTACACACGGATATTTAGTTAATTAGCCGTGTATAAAACCTCCATTTCAACACGGACTGTTCTCCAGGGAATTGTACACGGATTATTATGTAAGCATTTGTGTAGAATTCTTAGAGATATTTAAAAATCCACTTTCCTACACGAATTTTTAGGAAATAGAGGAAATCCGTGTATAACCTACAGTGTAGGATGTGCTTTTTTTGTAGTAGTGTGAGTGGAAGTACATTGAAAATAGAAAGCTACGGAGTTAATCCATAATAGGAGAGCTTTTTATGAGAGAAAGTCATTATTATTTTCAAACGAGCATTACAAAAGAAGAAGCACAATATTCTTTATTTCTTCTCGCCCAATTGCTTGTGAAACCACAAAGTCAACACGTACCTAATTACTGATAGTAAATGCAGCCAAACGTTTCCAATAACATCTTCTTATTTAATAAATAGTAAATGTATCCTGGATTAACTTGATATCCAAGAAGCCAAACATTTAGAATAACATTCATGGATGGAGCTCCATAACACAGTCAATACCTACCCGAGTAGGATAAATTGTGTAACCAGAATAACCTGCACCAATAATAAGATCATGCCATTCCTTCTTGTTACGTTCCTTCGATCCATGACCGGTCATCATAAAAATATCAAATAAAAAACCCGTCTCAGTTGCTTTTGGGTTATTATTTTCGAAGTCTAGAATAATATCAATGATAATAACCTTGCCACCATCTTTCCTGGATTCAATTGCTTCTTTGCAACGTTTCAGTATTCGAACACAATCATCATCACGCCAATCGTGAAGAACTTCCTGAGATATATGATGCAGATAAATAGTGATTAATTGCTGTACAAACTAAACCTTTTTCACACTAATTAATTAGTAAAAAAACACTAATCAATAAGGGAAGTTTTGACACAGAGAAGTTATTACATTTAGAAGAATTGCATCAGTTGAAGGTATATTTTCAAACATATCTCCTCCAACCACATTGAACGAGTTGCACTCCAAAGCCTTGTCAACTACATGAGGAAGGTCAAGCACTGTGCATCTCAACGATGGAAAGGTATCTGCTATAATTTTTGCTGCAGTTCCAGTTCCGCCTCCGACGTCCACCAGACTATTTAAGCCATCAAATATATGTGGATAGCTTGTAACTAAGTCTCCTATCTTTTGCTTACTGTGGCTGGCCATTGCTTCGTTGAACACGTTACCTTGTTTCAAAAGTTTAAAATCATGATATAAATGTGTTAGACAGTAAATCCATCGACAAATTTAATTATGCTTTATTGTTTTCAATATGGATGTTTCATCATTGTTAATTGTAAACAAAACGTGTAATCTATGATCGGTACTGTACTCTTCATCTGGTCAAAATTAAATGATCAATTAAAAATCACAAGTAGAGAAATACAACACAATTATATAAATTATAAAATCTTTGTTGATTTTTCAAAAAGAAAGATAGAGGGTTGTTCTTTCTTATTTTTAGTTACCAATCTCAGGCTTTTCCCTTGCAATGTCCCAAAACTGCTTCCCATCATTTGCCATCATGAAGAAGGTGCTTCCAGCATCGCCGTTCTTGAACCATTCGCCCATAACACTCATATTTTTAGTAACTGCTAGCTCCGTGGTAAAACGCACAAAAGCACACATATTGGAGTTCTCAGTTATAATGAGCTTGGAGAAGGGCGTGAGGATGTAACCGTTTTCATCTTGTGCGAAGACTTCTTTCTGAACAAGAAGTGCCATTAGGCGGCCAAGCATCATGTCCTTCTCGGGTGAGATCGGAATGGAACGAGCAAGTTGGTCTAATGGCATGGGATGGCCATATGCTTGTATGCGGCTTGCAATGTCTAGGTCGACAGCACACCTGAGAGCAAAACTATTGATATAAGTTAGGCTTTGGTTTAGAACACTGGTCAGCTCCATTGTGATATGAAGAAATGTATAGGTGACACTAATAGTTGGTTCAGAAAGATGAGATAGCAATGATCTATTTATAGTGAGTTTTTCTACTATTTCAAAATAGACGTATTTAAATAATTACTAGTATTGTGTCCGTGCGTTGCAACGGAAACATATTATAAAATTGAATATAATATGAAGATATCTTTTTGTTTGACATTCACACAAATTTAAAAAAAAATATATATTAAATGAAAATAAAATGCACACACGAAAAAAACAGAAATTCAAATACTAAATAATAATAAAAGAGACAACAAATGGAAAAAAAAGGATAAAAAATAACATGAAAAAAGTTCTTGAAGTATCATTACCAGTGTGATCCTCTTCAATATAGTCTAACATATATGAAAATGAACAAACAAATATGAAAAATATATTAATTAAAAAAATAAAAAAATGAACAATATTTATGAAAATACACACATTAAAACAGCCTCTGCCTTTAAAAAAAATTCTGCCAAAAAATTATGTTGTTGGAATATTCTTCAAAATCATATAATAACTAAAGACGGCAATAATTCGATCAAAAGTTGATAATCTTCATTTAAAATAATAATCAAATTTAGTTAACCTGCTAAATTAATTAAAGCTGCAATTTTTTCTAAGCTAGAATGTCGATATTTTCTACATCCTCTTAACTAATAATAAAAAAAATATAATAGCTCTAATAAATATTATTTCTCCAATTGACACAATGAATATAACATATTAGAAAAAATAATTTTTTCTAAAGATTCGGAAAGATTGAATAATTTTAATTTCATTGTCGATAGAGGAAGAAAATAAATCAAACATAGAAAAGAAAAAATAAGTAAATAATTTAATTGCAGAAATCAGAGATAGCTTTAAAGAGAAATATAAAAACAGATCGCTAGAGATCCATTCTTAGTTGTGACAAACTATATAGCAGTATGTGTGGCAAGTATGTTTTAACTAAATTTAGACTTCTACACATAAAATAGATGTACTTAATCAAAAGAAGACAAATTTTGTGATTGGAGGACAAATATTAAATATGAAAATACATCTTTCAATCTTAGCTGTTAGCATATCAAGACAACTATGTGCATAATTTAAAAATGAAGATACATCAATGATATGATCTCATTCATGTTATATTATATCAGAACATTGTATTGAAAATATTCTTTCAAAAAATAAATCCAACCATCAGAATTAAATTATGATGGGTACCGAAACTTCTCATATTTATGAACACTCTACTATATGTTTCATAAAATCATATAAATTTTTTCTTGAAAATTTTCATTCTCTGTGCAAGATTTTTAGAACTTGTCGGTTCAATAAATCCCTTAATTTCATAAGATATGCTATAAATAAATATTATATCAGAACATTGTATTGAAAATATTCTTTCAAAAAATAAATCCAACCATCAGAATTAAATTATGATGGGTACCGAAACTTCTCATATTTATGAACACTCTACTATATGTTTCATAAAATCATATAAATTTTTTCTTGAAAATTTTCATTCTCTGTGCAATATTTTTAGAACTTGTCGGTTCAATAAATCCATTAATTTCATAAGATATGCTATAAATGCATGAATAAGAGAAAATGAAGAAATAAGGAAATAATTTAATTACATCAATCAAAATAGATTTAAGGAGAAATAAGGAAACATATCGCTAGAGATTCATTATTAATTGTAACAAACTATATAGCAGTATGTGTGACAAGTATATATTTTTTAACTAAATTTAGACTTCTACACATAAAATAGATGCATTTAATCAAAACAAGACATATTATGTGATTGGAGGGTTGATATTAAATCTGAAAATTCATCTTTCAATCTTAGCCGTTGGCGGATCAGGACAACTACGTGCATTATATAAGAATGGAGATAATTTTTTTCATTGAAAGCTCTTGGGCACTATTTTAATAATTATTATCTAGAGGTCTATTTATGGAGAAGTTACATGTGAAGTACATCAGTTTAAATAGTTTGAATTTGTTATTTGAGTTCTAATTCATGAGGATTAAATTACTTACGGTTATTTTTGGTTGTGGAGTAAAATTAATGGGTCATATTTGATTGTGGAAAAAAGTTATTCTAGATTAAATTGCTTATTTCAAGTTAAGCTAGATTAAATTAATCATGTTTGGTTAGAGCTTGGTGGAATAATAAGATGATGAAAAAGGAGAAAAGTATAAAATGAATGTATATATTTTGGTCTTTCCCGTTTGAGACTGTAAGGTGTGTTTTGGATTTGATATTATATATTTCAGTTTTAGGACGCTACATTCTTAATTTCAATCTAATTAACACCTAACTTTTCTTAGCGGCTCAATCATTTGGTTACATATAGATAAGCATTGTACGTTAAAATCCCAAAATTAGATGAAATGTAAACGTCGTTATTTTATCTAGTAATTTGGTCCCATTCATTTCATATTAATTTGGTTATCTACTACACTACACTGTCAAAACAAAAGAAAAAAGAAATACAAATAAATGCGTCAGATATATTTTTCTTGAATAGAAGTCTTCGAAAATCGTACAAGGGGCTAATCACACAACAAAGTTGAGTTGGTAGTAGTAATTTTCTAAAGAAAATCTCAACAAAGATCTCCCAATTGAATCCGCCAACTCTAATGGTCCAACACTTTCACGGTTGGACTATCTTTTAGAAGATCGGATCGTTTACTAAACACTAAATTCAACTACACTACACTGTCAAAACAAAAGAAAAAAGAAATACAAATAAATGCGTCAAATATATATTTTTCTTGAATAGAAGTCTTCGAAAATCGTACAAATGGGCTAATCACACAACAAAGTTGAGTTGGTAATAGTAATTTTCTAAAAAAAAATCTCAACAAAGATCACTCAATTGAATCTCCCAACTCTAATGGTCCAACACTTTCTACGGTGGGTCCAACTCGTAGAAAACCAAGTCTTAATATTTCGAATATTCATCTTCTAGGAAACCGCACGCAGGATGCGCGCGACCAAGTCTTAATATTTCCATACACGTCTTCTTTTATTAACAAAGTATTTTTATTATGGTATTATAAATCTAGATTAGTAATTATATATACCTAGCATGATTCTTTAAATTAAAGAAATTAGTTAGCACATGCATCATGCACTCCATTTTGGTTTTTATTTTTATTTTTTGGACAATATATATCTTCTCAATATTTATTCTTTTAGTTAATTAATCTTGAAATAAACAAATCGCTCATGCGAATGAGACAATTAATATGCTTTTCCCAATTCAACAATTTTGGTTTTAGTGGACAAAAAGATAAATACGATTAGCAAGACTACATCTACATCTTGGCTTACATTTGGTCTGACATTATTTTTATTGTTTTATTATGGTATTTTTCATTTAAATTTTGGTATTTATAGACATCACATTTAAATTATCTACCATCATAGTTATTTATTAATTTCTTATATCAGAAATCAGATCATTGATTTTATAAAATGACAAAATAGTCAAAATACACAACAAATTCATTGCAAGTTGCTGCTATTAGTATTCCTACCAAATTTATAAATCAAAGAAAATAAATAATTTATGTTTTAAATACACAATACACAATACTTCTTATTGTATTTATTAAGATTTTAATATTTACAATACAAGAAAACCAGAGTAGTACAATTATTTTTTTGTTTTCGTTCCTTAAAAGTAATATACCTCTAGTTTAAACTTATGTACGTGAAAAAGGTAATTCATAACTCAATAAGATATGAGAAAACGACAAACCATATTATGAGAGCATCCAACAACTCTCTTAGTTGTAAAACTTGACACCCCTTGTGTCCCAATCAATAAAATTTAGAGGTTTGACCTCTTTGTTTCTCTCAAAAAAAAACTCTCTTAGTTAATCACCATATGCATTCATGATAAACCAAGTGGAAACTTAATTTCACCATTCAACAACTCTGTTAGTTAGTCATTTCCTTTCACCGGACCTACTTTTATGTTCAATTAGCTCTAACACCGCACTGATTAGCATGACTTTTAGGTTCAATTAGTTCTAACACTGTACAATTAGCATGACTTTTAGGTTCAATTAGTTCTAACACCATACGATTAGCATGACTTTTAGGTTCAATTAGGTCTAACACCGTACAATTAGCATCAAGATTGATGTGCATGGAAATTGAAATATACATGCATGAATCTTGATTCAATGAAATGGTCATTTCACCCATCGAACCAAAGTACATCGGACGTACTCTGAATTCTTTTAGAAAACTGGTAAAATGGCTGTCTGGTGTACCTGCTCCATTCATAAATTAGTCAAAGTGAAAGTCAAAGGAAAACAACGAGGTGTACCTACTCCCATTCATTTGTAAAATTCAGTTGATTTAGTCGTGTTCAGATCACATATCTGCATCCAGCTTACGGGCGCAAACAGCTCGGATAATATTCAATTGTATTCGGAACGTATCTGAAAATTAGATACAAATATATGATATTCAAATATTCGAATATTAATATGAATATGATTTTAAATTTTAATTATCCATATCTAAATAATAAATATATACCATATAATTTTAATATGAGGAGAATTTCAATACCTCATATCTTCCGTGATATTTTTTCATAACCATAAAAAATAAAATAAAATAAATAACCAATTCTACAATTTAATTTTAAAAATAACCAAACTGCTTCACTGAGGAGCGGTCCTTCCTTCACACCAAACTGCCCCCCGTGGAGCGGTCTGCTACAATAACATTTTTTTTTGAATTTGCATGTTTTCATCTAATAAGCCTGCCTTCTTATTAGAGTATCTCCAACGCAGTTTGTTTTATAATTTGTAATTTGATGTGGCTAATTTTATATTAATTGCTGGGATGTATGGTAGTTTGCAAATTAGAAAGTTTTCTTTGAAAAAATGGCGAATTTGTTTGCTCAGATTCTTCATTTCTCTGTCTCTCTTTATCTCTTCTAAACAAAAAGGAGATCGTTGATGTGGTGGGTGAAAGAAATTAAAAACAATTTCACCCATGGAAAGGCATAGCAATTAAGAGCATTTCCAATCCCGCAATTGATTAGAAATTTAAAACATCTGTAAACAACTGTTTAGAAATTAAGGTAAACAGTAGAATTGCATCTCCAATGTTTACTATTCTACAACTAGGAGTATTGTTATTCACTCCATGAATTCATAAAAATGCAAAATGGAATTTTTTTCCACTGACAGAATAGTAGACCAACATCTCGGAATTTTTTTTATAAACCATAATTAGAAAAATCAATTTTAGGGAACTAATATGATTGCTTCGGTTTTTACAAAAATCATAAAAACCAAATTGCCAACTCGATCTGGATCTTTTTTTTTTTTACCACAGACCGAGTTGGCAACTCAGTCTAGAGCTATTTTTCAGTTTTCACACAACCTACTCTGTGGCCATCTGTGTAGCATGTTCAGACTACGTTGCCAACTCGGTCTTAAGTGGATCAACATCTGCTCATTTTTTTGAGAAAATGAGCACCCTTCTTTTCTTCCATCTGGATCGTTCAAATTTCATCGCACGGCCTCAATTACTTTATATTTCCAAATTAATTTAATCTATTAAAATGATTCAAATTTAATTGAAGCCGTATGATAGATTTTGAATGATCCAGATTGAAGAAAAAAATAATGCTCATTTTCTCCAGAAAAGAAGCATATTTTGATCCATCTTAAGTAAAATGAATACATTTTCTTCCATGAAATGTCGCTATCATTCTTCCTTTTCTAATTTTTTTGTTTTCTATCTGTAGACCCCATATTACTTTTTACTATTTAACCCTTGTAATTTTATATCTACAAGATGAACTCGCACAAATAGGATAGACTGTAAATATTATATGATTCTCATATGGATTAATTTATTTCAAAATTTTCAAACTTAAAAACTAAATCTTTAATTAGTCAAGTATTATGTTAAATAAACCATTATACTGATGATTAAAAGCCAAAATAAATTTATTTTGAATAAGTGTTAGCAAATAATTATCTATCAGTTGCGTCATGAAAAATATTGAAAATGTGATGTCTGGGAACTAAACCAATAACGAAAATGAAAAGTTCAAATTGTGCAGGGACCAAAATGGGAACTAAATAAACAATCAATATTTAAGGGACCACCACCACTTGAAAAATCTAATTTATTTAATATAATGCAACTTTTTAATGATGACCGAGACTCGGTCTCTAGGAAATACTTGAGACCAAGTTGGAAACTCAGTCTGCAGCCTCTTTTAAATTTTTTATGGTAAGAACGTGTGAGAAATGAAAAATAACTCTAGATCGAGTTGTCAACTCAATATGTGGTAAAAAAAATCTAGACCGAATTAAAAACTCAATTTTTATAATTTTTGTAAAAATCTAAGTAATTATACTGGTTTTCTAAAATTAATTTTTCCAATTATAATTTAAAAATAAAATCAATATCTTGCACCGGTAGAATCAAAACAAGTACATACAACTACGGATGCTATTATGACATCATCAAACTGTCATTATAAATACATACACTGAATACAAAAAAACTCTGACTCATGACAAGTCATGCAAAGACAAACTCTCACATAGTCACATGTAGAGTTCCAATTTTGCCCCTGCGGGCGTGCCCTGCCCGTGCCCGTGCCCGTCCTGTCCGCGCCCGCACCGCGGGCAGCCGCGGGCACACGGACACGCGGGCGCGGGCGTTAAACGGGCCGGGCACGATTTTTTGGAACCCTGCCCGTGATTGCCTGGCCCTCCGTGCCAGTTGCCTGTGCCCGCGCGGCCCGTGCCTGCGCGCCCGCGCGCCCGTGCCCGTGTTTTTTTTTTTTTTTTTTCCAAAAATTCAATTTTTTTTTAATTTGAATTCCCCCCCCCCCCCCCCCCCACACCCGGCCCCCCCTCCTTCTCCCCCCAGCCGGACCCCCACAGCAGCCCACCTCTCTATTTTTTTTTTTTTTTAAATTCATATTTTAATCCCTCCAAAAAAAATTCTATAAATATACACCCATTCCGCTCAATATTTTCACATTTCTCTCAATATTTTCACATCTCTCTCAATATTTTCATCTCTCATTCTCTCAATCTCAATCTCAATATTTTTATTATTCTCCAATTTTAATTTTATTGTTAAAAAAAATATAGTTGTTTAACAAATACGCAAACGCAAACACGGAAACGGAATTACGAAGTTATTCTCGAAGATTTTCCCGCGAAATTAAAAATGTAACATTAATTTTTGTTAGATTACATTTTATTAGATTAAATTTTGCCAGATTAAATTTTGTTAGATTGAAATATTGAATGTTAGATTTATTTTTGTAGAGTAATTTAAAAATTAAATTTGATGTTAGATTTTTTTTTGTAGATAAATTTAGAATTTAAATTGAATGTTAGATTTATTGAATGTTAAGTAATTAGATTTGTTAAATTTGTTAAGTAGTTAGATTTGAGGTTAGATTTATTTTTTAGAAATGTAAAGTAATTAGATTTATTTTAGAATATGTTAGATTTTATTTTGAAATTCGGATTTATTTTTAATAGGTTAAAAAAATAGGTTAGATTTATTTTTTGGAAATGTGAAGTAGTTAGATTTATTTTAGAATATGTTAGATTTTATTTTGAAATTCCGATTTATTTTTAATAGGTTAAAAAAAGTAGGTTAGATTTATTTTTTTGAAATGTGAAGTAATTAGATTTATTTTAGAATATGTTAGATTTTATTTTGAAATTCGGATTTATTTTTAATAGGTTAAAAAAAGTAGGTTAGATTTATTTTTTTGAAATGTGAAGTAATTAGATTTATTTTAGAATATGTTAGATTTTATTTTGAAATTCGGATTTATTTTTAAGAGGTTAAAAAAAGTAGGTTAGATTTATTTTTTTGATATGTGAAGTAATTAGATTTATTTTAGAATATGTTAGATTTTATTTTGAAATTCGGATTTATTTTTAATAGGTTAAAAAAAGTAGGTTAGATATATTTTTTTGAAATGTGAAGTAATTAGATTTATTTTAGAATATGTTAGATTTTATTTTGAAATTCGGATTTATTTTTAATAGGTTAAAAAAAGTAGGTTAGATATATTTTTTTGAAATGTGAAGTAATTAGATTTATTTTAGAATATGTTAGATTTTATTTTGAAATTCGGATTTATTTTTAATAGGTTAAAAAAAGTAGGTTAGATTTATTTTTTTGAAATGTGAAGTAATTAGATTTATTTTAGAATATGTTAGATTTTATTTTGAAATTCGGATTTATTTTTAATAAGTTAAAAAAAGTAGGTTAGATTTATTTTTTTGAAATGTGAAGTAATTAGATTTATTTTAGAATATGTTATATTTTATTTTGAAATTCGGATTTATTTTTAATAGGTTGAAAAAAGTAGGTTAGATTTATTTTTTTGAAATGTGAAGTAATTAGATTTATTTTAGAATATTTTAGATTTTATTTTGAAATTCGGATTTATTTTTAATAGGTTCAAAAAAATAGGTTAGATTTATTTTTTGAAAATGTGAAGTAATTAGATTTATTTTAGGATATTTTAGATTTTATTTTTTAATTCGGATTTATTTTTAATAGGTTCAAAAAATTATGTTAGATTTATTTTTTGGAAATGTGAAGTAGTTAGATTTATTTTAGAATATGTTATATTTTATTTTGAAATTCGGATTTATTTTTAATAGGTTAAAAAAAGTAGGTTAGATTTATTTTTTTGAAATGTGAAGTAATTAGATTTATTTTAGAATATGTTAGATTTTATTTTGAAATTCGGGTTTATTTTTAATAGGTTAAAAAAAGTAGGTTAGATATTTTTTTTTGAAATGTGAAATAATTAGATTTATTTTAGAATATGTTAGATTTTATTTTGAAATTCGGATTTATTTTTAATAGGTTAAAAAAAGTAGGTTAGATTTATTTTTTTGAAATGTGAAGTAATTAGATTTATTTTAGAATATTTTAGATTTTATTTTGAAATTCGGATTTATTTTTAATAGGTTAAAAAAAGTAGGTTAGATTTATTTTTTGAAAATGTGAAGTAATTAGATTTATTTTAGAATATTTTAGATTTTATTTTTTAATTCGGATTTATTTTTAATAGGTTAAAAAAAATAGGTTAGATTTATTTTTTTGAAATGTGAAGTAATTAGATTTATTTTAGAATATGTTAGATTTTATTTTGAATGTTAAGTAGTTAGATTTATTTTTTTGTAATAGGTTAAAAAATGACAACTCCTCATCGCGAATCGGTGGAAGAACAAATCCAAAGAATTTCGACCGAATTTTTTGCCCCCACTATGCCACAAAATCCACAAAATTATCAACAAAATTATCAACCCAATTATCCACAAACTTATCAAAGAAGAGACCAAATGCTAGATTTAAATTGTCAACAACCCCCTCAAATGATCGTACCGTATTATACTTCAAATGATCCAAACATGTTTATTCCACAAGAAACACATCAACCGATACCACCGTATGCACAGGGAGGCACTTCTTCTGTAGCATCGAGTCAATTCACGGACACTGCCTCTATAGGAGTTACTCCTCCGACAAGTCTCCATGAAATTCAAGAAGAAGATGCCCCTCCTCCGACAGAAGAAGTGCCCCCGCAACAACCAGCAGGAAAGAAGGCGAAAAAATGGCCCGAATACAAGGGTAAATGGTTGGAATACTATGATTGGACAAGGGATGAGGATGACACTATGCAATATTTACAATGTAAGGTAAAGAACTATCCCAAGACTTATGTGTATAAAAGAAAGGACGGTATGAATAGCTTTAAGAAACATGCCGAAATGCACGAAAAAAATGGTGAACAACCAAGTGAAAATGTTGGACCGAGACAAATCCAAACCCTATTGAACGCGGATGGTACCAGAACCAAACCAAAATTCGATGAATCAAAAATGCTTAGTGAATTGGCTCGGTACATTACCCATAAAGAACAACTAATAAGTATGGGTGGTTGCCTGAGTTTTGCCCGGTTGGTCATTCGGGGGTGTTCTCAATCATTGTACAAGAGGATTCATCATAAAAAATTGTCTAGTGAAATAAAAAACCAGTTTACCAACAGAAAAGATTATCTGAAAGCTACATTTGCATACCAAAACAATAAGGTCTCAATTACCTCCGATATATGGACTGCTGGTAAACATGGACTCGGGTACTCTTGTATTACCGGGCATTGGATGGATGATAATTGGGTATTACAAAAGAGGGTATTAAGTTTTCGAGTGTTGGACTCCCCGCACACTGCAAATGTAATTTTTAAATCAATTACTGACGTTTTAGAAGATTATAACCTTAAGAGGAACATGGATAATAAGATTTTTTCTATCTCATTCGATAATGCTAGCAACAACATAGCTTCCATTGAGATTTTTAAACGGTCACTAAACCCGATTATGAACGGTGAAATGTTTCACCAAAAGTGTGCTTGCCACATACTTAACCTCGTCGTGAAGGCGGGTCTTAAAACAGAAGCCGTAAAGCTACTGATAATTAAATTTAAAGATGCTCTCAACCACATTGTTTCGAACCAAGAAAGAAAACAACGGTTTGCGAGATTATGTGTCCACTATAATATGAGCAAGTTGAGAGTACCTTGGGATATAGATACCCGTTGGAACTCTACCTATAGGATGTTACACCGATGTCTTCCTTACAAAGCTGTCATAGGGGAGGCTTTGAGAGGCTCAATCCCCGAGGGATTGGCATTGGAACTCACCAACGGAGAATGGGAGCAACTAGAAAGGGTTAAAGAGTTCCTAAAAACCTTATTTACAGCAACCGTTCAACTATCATGCTCGTACTCACCAACGTCGTTTAAGTTGCTCGAACATCTCTATTACATCTCCAAGGTATATAATGAATTGGAACAAGCTGAAATCAATGATAAATCTCTCACACCGATCGTAGATGCCATGAAACAAAAATTCCTAAAATATTGGGAAGATGTACCCCTCCTGGCCGTTATCGCAAACTGTCTCCACCCGGCATACAAGAAGTATTACACGGTCAAATTTATTGAAAGGTACAAAGATTATCTACATTTAGACAACACCGAGGTGGAGGCATACGTGGATTCGAAGTTCGATGAGATGTTTCACATATACAGCTCAAGAATGAATGGCAATCAGAACCCGTCTTTGTCCCAAGCTGGCCCTAGATATAAATATAAATATACATGTATTTTTAATATTTATTATTTATAATATCTACATTATTTGTCCGCTAATTTTTTTTTTTTATAGTTTCACTTCTAGGAGCACTAGCAGTGGTGGATTGTTAGCAGATTTCCAGTCGAAGAGCCAACCGCACACATCCACAAACGAGATATTGAGCTATATGGCGATGTTCAATAAACCTGAAACCGTTGACGTTGTTGGGTGGTGGAGGAGGCATGCAAGGATCTTTCCAATCCTGGCGATGATGGCCCGTGATGTATTTGCTGTGCCGGTGTCAACCGTCCCTTCCGAAAGTTGTTTTAGTTCGGCGAACAGGATCCTCTCCGATAAACGCAGTAAGTTGGGTGCACATGTCTTTGAGAAACTTGTGTGCTTAAAAGACTGGATTGATGCTGAAGAGCGCATGCAACATCTGCCTCAACAACAATCATCACCCGAAGCCAACACTGAAGAGAGCGGTACTGAGGTGCGGCACGGGGGCGAGGCTAATTCGGATTCAGATGGTGCGGAAGAGAGCGAACAATGGTATAGGAATGCGAACTTCTAGATAAATAGTGTCGGTATATATTTCTAACATCTTTAATCTTTATGGTTATTTTTTAAATTATAAGATTCTAAACATTTCAATTAGTTTTTAAATTATTCATTTTAACGAAAAATTACTAACAAAAAAAAAGTTAGAACTCTGCCTATGTTATTTTACATAGCCGGTCCCAAGCCCGGAATAAAAGAGGAGGGTAACTTTTATTTTTTAATCTATTGTTTTAAAATAAGAGCTTAATTATTTTTAAAGTAATTGTTTTGAATATGTTAGATTTTTTTAAAGTAATTAGATTTGAATTTTTAAAGTAATTGATTTAACCTATTCAAATTATTATTTTTTACTGTTTTTTTTTCTGTTTTTTTTTGGGTTTTTTTTTTGGGTTTTTTTTTTGGGTTTTTTTTTCTTTGAAAACCAATAAATTATAAATCCAAATTCATGCCAATTTAAATTCATTTGACATATTATTTTTAAAGTAATTGATTTAAGAAAATTTTAATTTATATTTTATTATAACAAAAAAACAGAAAAAAAAAACAGAAAATTTTTTTTTTTTTTTGCCCGGCCCTGCCCGTGGTGTCCGGCCCGTCCTGCCCGCGCGCTCGCGGCGGGCACGGGCATTAAACGGGCAGGGCAGATTTTTTGAAAAAAATACCCGCAGTGCCCATGCCCGTGTGCCCGTGACGCCCGTGCCCGCATCCGCCCGTGCCCGCGCATGCCCGTGCCCTGCCCTGCCCGGCCCGGCTCTGCCCGTTTGTAATACACTAGTCACATGTCACATGTCACCATCTCTTTGGCTGATTGATATAGTTTTCTAAAATAGTGTCATAAATTTCTCAACATGTCAACATTGTATGGCCAATTTCATAAAGCGCATAAAATTTCAGGCAACAAATAAACTTAGATCCACCAAATAAAGCACACGATTAATTGACTTATTCCCTGACCTCTGCCATCATGACAATTTTGAAAGTTAACTTTTTTGACAAAACTTCTGATATATACTATACAACTTGTAAAGAAAAAGAGGTAGTTATGTGAACATGCAAAGACAAACTCTCACATAGTCACATGTCACATGTCACCATCTCTTTGGCTGATTGATATAATTTTCTAAAATAGTGTCATAAATTTCTCAACATGTCAACATTGTATGGCCAATTTCATAAAGCGCATAAAATTTCAGGCAACAAATAAACTTAGATCCACCAAATAAAGCACACGATTAATTGACTTATTCCCTGATCTCTGCCATCATGACAATTTTGAAAGTTAACTTTTTTGACAAAACTTCTGATATATACTATACAACTTGTAAAGAAAAAGAGACAGTTATGTGAACATCTCTGATCTTCGATTGCAGCGTTCGATCTGTTTTAAAATAATGTCATAAATTTCTCAACATACAAAAAAAGTATATTGCCACATTGTATGGCCAATTTCATAAAAGAGTATAAAATTTCAGTCAATGAATAAACTTGATTCACCAAATAACGCACATGATTAATTGACTTATTCCCTGGATCTCCGCCATCATGACAATTTTGAAAGTTAACATTTTTTTTACCAGACTTCTAATATATACAACTTATAAAGAAAAAGAGGTAGTCATGTGAGCATCTCTGATCTTCGATTGGAGCCGTTTGATCTGTTTTAAAATTCATATTTTTCATTGATATTATAATAGATATTAATATAAATCATTAACCAATATGAATTTTGATATATATTGAATAACTCCAATCAGATATCAGATCAAATTTATTCTGATGCTCACCAAACAACTCAGTTTCCACTTACAAATGCATGATAACTCAGTTTCAACAAACCTTATTTGTTACTGAAGTTTGATTTATATCAACTTATAACCTAAAAATATTGAATTCGAAAAAGGCCCAAAATTTCCTAATTGGGCCAACCCATAATAAAATTACAGAAACCATGTCCATTGGATGTTCAAAAGGGCTTCAAATGGGCATCATAGCCGATCAAGTATCACGATATAGCATGCCCAATTTAATTTAACGAGGCGGATTTTAAAATAAAATTAGTTCGCACGAATCTTAATGCAGATCGAACTGTCCAAATTGAACATCAGACTGAATTTGATTCAATACCCACCGGAAATCCTCCCAATTTCATCAGTTCTCTTTCATTTAATATTAGTTTAAGAGTTTGGCTAAAGTGGTATAGATAGCATAAGACGTCCTGTGTTACTGTCTCAAATACGATTGAGTTCAAACAACGAACCCAATCTGTTAACAACGCTACATAGAAACCAATAACAACTTGGATCATAACATAGAACCCATATGTTTATATGCAAAATTTATAATTTTTCAAATTCATTTAGTATAAAATCTAGTGATCATAATGGTTCATATAACAAAAAATAACAAAGAAATAATCTTTCACAATAACCAGAAATTACATATATAATATAGTACATAGAAGCCAATAATAACTTGGATCATAACATAACAAATAAGCCTGCTAACGAGCTGGGTTTTGACTCAACTCGACTCAGCTCATGAAAATATAAATAAAAGCCCAACTCAATTTAGCTCGATTTTGAAAGGAATAGCCCAACTCGACTCGGATCATTTGAACGCCATAGCCCAACTCAACTCGGATCAGCTCAGCTCGAAAACTCCTATTTGAGCCGAACTCATTTCAGCTCAATATTTTTGTTGTTCTAATGTAGTAACTATTCTAATGAGTAACTATTTGAGCTCGCCTAATATTCAAAATAGCATCAAGATTCGTGCAGCCTTGTAGTGATTGCACCACATTGCTTCCTTCTCAAATTTGTTTTTAAGCGGATTTTAATTCAAGCGAGAGTTGGGATCCGATTAGACATCTGATCTTGTCAGGGACTTTCCGGCCACGGCGGACCAAGAGCCAGACGTCGTTAGCATCGCCGAAGTTTGGAGAGTTGATTGAAACCCTTTTTGGCGACCAATGACCACTAGGTTGGTCGGACCACCACCTCCTTTTTCCGATCAAGTACTGACATGGTCATGCTTTTTGTCAAAATTGTTCATCTTCTGCTCATTTTCATTCGTTCTTCGTTATCATTCACCATCGTTCTTTGGTTTTAAGCATGTTTTGGGCATTAATTTGATATTTTCATTTTTAAAGTTCAAATAGTTGATCCGGACTTCTTAACATGATATTCATATTGAAATGTGCTTGGAGACCAAATTTTACATTTTTTGAAATTTTTTTACTATTTTTTTAGAATTTTTCAAAAACAGTGTATTTCTCTCTTTATATATATAAATAAATAAATCATTATTTATTATTTTTTTTAAAAGTGCAAATGCAAATAAATCTCATACAAAGGATAATCAGACGTGTGCATATAGAGGCGCTGTCAATGATAAAATTAAGACTATGCAAAGTCACAAGGAGAACATAGCCCAGAAAGAACCTTCATCATTAATTACTTCTCTAGGTCGATACATTGCTTCGAGTGGAACGGCTTTAGGAACGTTGAGACCGGAACCTTCAGTTAAGTTGATGAGTTCATTCATTGTTCTTTTCCAGTCGAAACATTAATTGAATCAGAGTTCCTAATATTAGCCCGATTGGTCACATGGTCATGAGGCTTTCTCCCGGGCACCTTCTCCTGCCCATCCCGAATGGCATCATCAACTTACTCTCAGGCTTCCCATCGTCGAAGAGCATTGTTCCATGTGGGATGTTGTAGCCTGCAATGGTGACATCTTCTCGTGACTCATGAGGCAGAAGAAGCGTAAAGTCGGAGCACCTCCTTCATAATGCATTGAAGGTAGGGAACCTCAGAACCTGAGCTACATCCGATTCATTTATCAATCGCTTATTCCCGACATGCTTGTCGATTCCATCTGCCGCCTTCTTAAGTACTTGAGGAATATTGTTCAGTAGGATGGCCATCGGCCATTCCACTGTGTTAGATGAGGTATCTATTCCAGCTACAATGATGCTCTAAATTTAAAAGGGGAATTATAATCAGTTGAATAACACTGATTATAAAACTGCTTAAAAATAGTAACACAATTCTAAAAAATATAAAATTTGGTCTCCAAGCACAATTGATTATATATTGGATGTTGAACAGTTCGGATCGACTGTTTGGGCTTTTCAAATGTAAAAACCGAAACGTTTGTTCCATAGACTATGAACAAACGTTTTGATATTAGACAACCTTTCTACCGTCATTTTTTTTCATAACCAAAAAAATAAATAAAATAATATTAATAACCAGACTGTCAAAAAAATTTCAACCATACCCAAACCGCCCCCCCAGGGGGCGGTTTACCCAGCTGGCCTATATTAGGCTGTTTTCTCTCTCCTGACTCACCATAATTCACCCAATACAATTCGTTTAATCCATTCTGCTCTCAAATAGTGCTCCGAGGCGATTTTGATCAACAGTGACCGAGGTATATTTTTTTTAAATTTAATTTTTTTAAAATGTTAGAAATTTCAGAAATAAACAAAAAACTAATATTGAACGACGGATTTTATATGTTGTTTCAGAAATAAACTAAAAATGTTAATTGCACTGTACTGGGGTGGAAAAATCATGAAAGGGGAGTTCGGATGCCAATACTCGAAAGATGCGAGTTACGGTTTCCAGGTGAATGCCAATACTTCAATTTATGAAATAAATGAAGCAATATTGCAAAAAACCAGTTGGGACCGTGCCCGATTTACTGTAGAAATCAGTATCCGAATTAACAACCAACCGACAAGTGGCAAACCTTATTATGTAAAATATCCTATAGCAGACCAGGATATATGGACAGCTGTGTATGGTTTTTTTGAGTCCACTTCAATCCCGATAATGGACATATTTTGTAAAAAAGTTTCGATTGAACCAGTTGGTGCCAGGGCTGGACCTTCTACCCAGAACAACTTGGACACCGGGGCTGGACCTTATGCAGAGCAGAACTTGGACACTAGGGCTGGACCTTCTGTCGAGAATGAAAACCCAGGATATGACAATTATACCACTAATTATGGGTATGATCACAACCAGGATGTGACCTCACCCCCTCGTGAACCTGTGAGACGAAATAGGTATTTGCAAGTACTTGAGAGCCGTGCTGCACCCCGGGCTGAAACTAGAAGACGGTCATGTGTTGGTCGGGTTGGATATAAATCAGTACCTGATCCATTACCTAGCTACAACCCCCCTGAACCTAGAAGACAGTCCGCAGTCGATCGAAATGATGTAGACATTAATATTGACGGTATAGATGAGATACCGACAAAGGAAATGGAAACTGGTGATGATTGGGACGGGGATTGGGATTCAGACAGATTATCAGAGGGCGATGATGAGGATATTATGCCTCCTCCAATTGAAGACAGATTTTCGATCAGTGGACGAGGAGACAAGCACCCGGTAAGGACATTCAATGACACTACTTCCTTTGAAGAAGCAGACATTTCTTTTTTTGGGACACGCGTTGTATATAACGAAGAGATTAGCCCGGGCCAGCTTTACACCAACATAGAAGAACTGTCGAGGAAAGTTAAGCAGTTCCATTTAAATGGTAACTGGGAGTTTACAGTGGCCAAGCAAGAGAGGACCCGGTATGTTGCAATTTGCAAGGAGACAAAGTGCAAATGGAAAATGTCTGCCTCGCCTAAAGGCAAGGGGGAGGCATGAATAATTAAGGATGTCAAGGGACCACACACTTGTAAGACTGCGTCAACAAGGAAAGACCATACTGCGCTGACGGCATCAGTTATTGCTGATGTAATTATGGAAGACATTAAGGAAGAGCCTTCGATGAGCATTAAGGAGGTTGCTCGTGCGGTGAGACGGACCTACCCATATATAACCCCACATTACAATAGGTTGTGGAGGGGTCAGGAACTTGCAGTCTGCAGATGCTTCAGAATCTGGAAGGGATCGTACAATCTCCTCGCACCATTACTTATTGCCATAACAGGTACAAATCCGGGAACCAGATTCCAGCAGTGGTATGTACCAACCGATACACTCGGTGAGGTACAATTCAAGGGCATAGAATGGGCTTTCGGTCCATGTATTGAAGCCTTTCGATATATTAGACCTGTGCACAGCATCGATGCATGCTTCATGTCCGGCCGGTATGGTGGGGCTCTGCTTATAGCATGTGCATATGATGCTGAAAACCAGTTGTTGCCCATAGCCTTTGCCATTGTTCAACAGGAGGATGGTCAAAATTGGGGTTTTTTCATGTCCTTTGTGAGAAGAGAGGTGGTAGGAAATAGGTTCGTTTGCGTGATATCAGACCAGCACAAGGGCATCAAACATGTATTTAATAGCTCCAACTATGGTTGGAACACGAATATCGGAGAGGCTGTGCACAGGTACTGCATGCAACACATTTCAGATAACCTGTGCAAGAATACCGGCGAGGGTAAGTGGCTTGCTGACAGGTTCAAAATTGGCTGTAAGAGAAAAAAACCACGACGGATGGAAGAGATATTCAGAGAATTTGCAAGAGTATGTATGCATATTTTTTCCTAATTTTTTTGGACATTTGTACCACTTGTATAACTGAGATATATTTATCTATTTTTTGTAAACATTTCCGGAGGCAAATGCCTATTTAGCGAAGGCGGGCAAGAGACGTCCGAAGGATCCGTTCGAGCCGTCAGCATATGAGAAGTGCAGGTTCAAAGTGTAGGTTTGGTACCACAAGTACCACAGGTACGGAATATGAAGTGCAGGTTCAAAGTGAGATCATTCCACCGGTTATGGGCCAAAATGGCATTATAGAAACTGATCAACGCGCATGCAAGTACAAAGTCATTTTAGGCGAGAACAATCAAGTAACGTGCGAGTGCCAAGGCCCCCAGTTAGTTCGCATACCGTGTTTTCATGTTATGGCGGTTTGCCGAGAACGAAACTTTTCTGATGACGTATTTGTTGATAACTATTACCGTGCCGATTTCCTTCTGCACACCTGGACACCATCATTTCACAGCTACCCCAACCAGTACCAGTGGCCATACTACCTTGGGCCTACGGTGGTTCCCGATAAGAAATGGATCAGGAAGGGGAGAAGGAAACACAAGCGGCGAACAATGCATATGGACAGGATGCAAGGTCGTCAAATGGGACATGAGGCTCACCGTTCTACTACTGACAGGCAGAGGGCATGTATGTAGATGATCGTACACAACTTAAAATTGATTTGAAATTAAATTTAAATATTGACACTGAATGTTCAATGAAATGCATTGTAGAGGCAATAATCGAAGAAAACGAAAGAGAGAATGCTAGGGTGCTTGCCAATGCCGGACCTTCTGGAAGCAGGCGACCCAGTCAGGGAAGCCACTCAGGGAGTAGTCAGGGCTCTACAACTGCTAGTGTCGCACCGTCATCCACTTCCAGAAACCTAAGAAGTAGACTTAGTCTGTTCAGCCGCAGGAAGAGTTAATTCAGCATATGTTGTATTTATATTTCTATCTTATATTCCAGACTTATTTATTCAGTTATGCTATGAACTTATTTAATTAACTTATGTTGTGAACCATTTTTCTTAGATAAAAACTGATAATTACTACAAAACCTGATAATTACTACAAAACCTGATAATTATTACAAAACCTGATAATTACTACACACTGATAGTCTTACACACTGATTCAATTAACTTATTACACACTGATTGTCAGAGTGTTCAGTTGCAGCAGACGAAGAGACAGTTTTACCAGCATTTTTCTTTCTTTTGACATCGCCGATATGAGTCGCATTAGGCTTTTTCTTTGGAATCGGGTTTTGTTTTTTGTAAAGGCTTTCCTCAAAATCATCATCGTCATTCAATGACCTATGTATTACACAGTTCTTCATAGTATAAGAACCGTTCATCGTTCATCGTTGATATTTGAGATTTTCTTTTTCGACTACCGGAAGATTCACTTGATGTTTCTTTGTTCATCGTTTTCGCCTAAATAAGGCAACACCACAAACAACATATAAAATAATAATACAAAAGAAATTCTTCGTTCAATATTATTTTTTTGTTTATTTCTCAAATTTCTAACATTTAGAAAAAAATGCTAACATTTAAAAAAAAACATACCTCGGTCACTGTTGATCGTAATCGGCTAAAAATTGCCTCGGAGCACTGTTTGAGATCCGAGATCCGAGAGTGAGAGAGAGAGAGGGGGGCGGCTAGGGTTTCGGGTTGGGAGGGGAGGGATTTTATATAAAAAAAAAATTAGGTAAACCGCCCCCTGGAGGGGCGGTTTGGGTATGGTTGAAATTTTTTTGACAGTCTGGTTATTAATATTATTTTATTTATTTTTTTGGTTATGAAAAAAAATGACGGACCTTTCTATATACGATTGTTTCCAATATTAATGTAATATTATATTAGCTTCAGACTTATTAACTAAATATACCTGCATGATGCGTTGAATTATTTGGTCACTGTATCCCTCTGGATCATTTCTCTGCAATTCATGCAAATGATTTATCATTGTTTCTTTCGTTTCAGCACTATTTGTCCTGTGCTCTTCAATTAGGTTTTGGACCATTTCTATCTACTGCTTTACCAAGTATGCATTTTTTCTTTATCACTCCATTTAGATCCAACTAGCTAAGAACTGGTACAATATCTTCTATATTGGATGGCCCTCCCAAGGCCAATTGCTCCTTCAATGCTTTCCTAAACCCGCTCGTCTCCTCCAAGTCTTCTGAGTTATCTCTATGGAACCTCTTTTCTGCGATACAGATTGTCCCTGGACTATTTGTATCTGCTGTTTACTAATAGCTGATACTAATAGTGGATTTTTGTATCGGTACTTTATAAGACCGATCCAGATACGTACTAGTATCACATATTACAAAAGGCTGATACTGATGTGCGTTTTTTCACTAGTAAATTCATTTTATATTCCTCTTTGTTGCTTCTTTATTTTTCCGTAAAATTCAACATGTCTGACATTCTTTTCATGTGATCTTAAGAGCTGTGGTGCTTACTATGACGATGTCAGTGATTGTAATTGATCTTGATTATAATCAAAAGCCAATAGAAAATGCTGATTCATACGACTGAGAAGGAGATCGAATTAAAATTCATGAACTTCATAGTTTTTTTTTATATTTGTTAGTAACATAGACCCAAGGGGAATCAGAAGATATCCTGGTCACATTGAATTTCAAGTTGATTGGATCAATTGATTTAAGAAATTTATTTTGACAAAAATCAACAGGGCTTATTAATTAATGGCAGTAACTAGTTATGGGCTAGCTTTAGAGTCTTCAAACCCGACCCAGATTATTGTCTATGGATATCGTTATCTCCAGTTTATCTTCCGTTTTTTTTTTCTTTGTGTGTGTGTGTGGGGGGGGGGGGGGGGGGGGGGGGGGTGGTGGTGTTAATTTCAAGGAAACCACATCTTCTTTTCCATTATATTAATCTCACTTTTGGCAATTAGAAAAAAAAAAAAAAAAACATGACCACAAATAATTTCCCGCTCATAATTGAAATCATTTAGTAAAAAATGAAAAAAATTAAGGGAAATATTTGCAGCATTTTAATTCATATGATTAATTCGGAAAATGTTCTTTCTGACATGATACATATACTAGTTAAAAATAAAAACCAAGGGGGAAAAGTAGCAAACATCGGACCATTTAGAACTGATATATGAACATCACCGGTACTAGCTACCACATATAAGTCCAAGAATAAATAAAAATAACGATTACTTTTAAATTTTACAATAATAACCATGCTACTAGTTTCCATTAAAATAATCATCAATCTCCTATTACAAAATATATAAACACCCTAAAATCTACTTGAGAGTAACTTACATTGATATTAAAGGTACAACATATATACACATGATTGCACAACATAGTGAATGAAATAATTAATGATAAATTACCAGTACACACAAAATATTAGTTACATGCGTGTTATTGTGAAATAACAAAAAATGATACAGGATGTTATATATATATATATATATTAATTAATATTAATATTAATATTAATATAGGTGCATACTTAGTTTAGCTCAATCATTGTTTGTAGTAGCTAAGCGTACCATATAAGGTTTGAATAAAAGTAAGGACAAATAATAAGATGCCGGCAACGAGGGAGATGGTTATCAATTCGCTCGCATTACCCTCACATCTTCATCTGTTTGTAACAAACACAGCATGCATGCAACATATATAGGCCGTGAAGGGGACCCCACTGTATGAGTACTCCCATTCAACAAATATGAAACAAATTCACACTTTTTGGTTTCAGGTAAGAAAGAGGCCTCAAAATCATCCCAACATTTCCAATTACTAACTATTGATGGCCTTTTGATTGATGTTTGCAAAGGTTTGATTGCAAGGGAGATGTCGACGTCATCTAGTCGAGCTCCTACCTCCAGATCCCACTCATCTATTTCATGATCTACTAGTTGATGGTCATCATAACTCATTTCTGACCCTCTTCCAGATTAATCCACAAACAAGCTAGCTCAAGCTCTTCTGAAATAATGAATTTGGAAAGTGTGATTAAATATTGATCATTTCAGATGCTATCCAAGAAGCATGGCAAAACCATATACAGGTTAATCAAAAGTTAATGCTTCATTATATAATTTGTTGTTTAGTTTGACGTGAAAACTGGTCAATTTAATGACATAGGTAAAAACAATAAGCACCGAAAATAGAACTTTATAGATAATTCAAACTAAGTGATGACTAACTTAAACTTTAGTCACATTTTAGTATGCAAAATACAACTTATAAATATTAATATTTTCCATTTTGACTAATTTGTGTTATTAAATATTTTATTAATCTAAATATTGCTGCCATAATTGGATTAACAGAAGAAGCATTAATTCCTTAAGATAGCTAATTAAAGTACGTAGCGTTTAAGCCTAGATAAAAACTGCACACAAATCATATATCATTCAATCTTCAATGATCTACACAAATCTACAGAAAATTAATTAGATCTTAATAATAAATATTGTACGTACGGCCTGAGTAACAGATCTAAATTAATAAGTAACCATTTACTAAATTTGAACTGAAGAAGTAGAGCAAAAGCAAACCAAACCAAACAAAAAGAAACACATACTCTCGGATATTAAACTAAGAAATCTCCAAACACAACAATTCATAAATAGATCTAGTAACTAGTAAGCATACACTGAAATCTGTGGTGAAAACTTATCGATGGAAAATCCACTAAGATCTGGGTCACACAATCACGATTTGGAGAAACAAAAAGTACTTGTAAAAAATAAAAAATAGTGAGGATTAGAGAGCAAATGTAGAGAACTACCCAAGTTGAGAGCATGCCTGTCTTCTTCTCTCCTGCTCTTTCTTCAAATGATGAGTATGTATGCCAATTAGAAAACTTAGGACTTGTTTAATAGGGAAGTGGACTTGTGAACAAGAGAAGACTACATGCAGATCCTCTGTGTGTCATTCTGTGGTGCAAGCTGTGTAGATTCAACCTTTGCACACAAGAAGCTTTTGGCCCATATAAAAGATTGAAAGTCTTAAATAATCTAATTATTAAGAGGACAAATAGCTGTTTATGTGAAAGAACATAAGTTCAAAATCCGAATGAGAAAATTTCTGTGCAACACTCTTAGTTCCTTTTTGGTGCAAGTTATGTATATTCAACCTATTAATAGAATAAGCTTTTAGCCCATATTAAAGGTTGGTAGTCTTAGATAGTCTAATTAAGTAGAAAAGTTGATGTTTGTGTGAGAATTTACATGTTCAAAATTCGAATGAAAATTTTCTTTTTAAATATTAAATAGTTAAGTGTTAACCTCTATTCTTTATGAAAAATAAAATAAAAAGTTGATGTTGTATTAGTTTCTCATGACTACGAGAGAGAACTAATATTGTTCCGAACTTTAAAATCTTTTATTCTTTTTTCATAAAAATAAAATAAAAGACAAGAAGTGGGGTGGAATAGGATTTGAAGAATTTATATATTATAGTTATATATCTAAATGTTATCAACGATAGCCTGTGACAACTCATGAGTCATCAATGATCATATTTCCTGAATTTTTAAAAGTGTTGTACGTTGGATTATGTAGTATTTTTGAAATGAGTTGCTGCAGTAAATCTATTGGGTATTAAAACATATATAGCAGCACCGTTAATGAAATGAGGGCTAGATCCTTGTTGTTTTCTAAAAAAAAAAAACCATAGGAGCACCAACTCCTGTTTAAAATGATTCACAGAACATCTCCTTGTGTTTCTCACATTGGCACATGGGGCGGCTAGTGGTTCAGTCACTAAATTATGAAAAAAGCACTAGCTCCCAAGCAAAAAGGAACGATCCTTCATTTTTGCAAAAAAAAAAAAAAAAAAATACGAGCTCCCAATCCTAGTTTTAATACATGCATGCATGAGATTAGAGAAGGAAATACGTGATACGCCATGGCGTGACGTGACAAACACGCTATGATTTGGTCACGTGACGTGATCAACTTTTTTTTTTTCACGTCACGTGACGTGACGTGACCAAAATGGTGGAGGATGGTCATGTCACGCGTAGTCACGCCGTGACCATACGTGACGTGATCATACGTGACGTAAATTAGTCATGTCAATTTTTTTTATATTTTAATTTAAATTGTTAAAAATTTAGAAAAAAATATATTAAAAATTCTAAAATAAGTAAATAATGTTATAAAAATTATTTTTTTAGGAAATGTTGCATCTGACATTACTTTCAAAATTTAAATTACAAATATTCATTAAACTAAACTAAAGAAAATAAAAATTAGTACTACATCAGTACCAGTATTACTGAACTTATACTAAAATAAAAATTTGAATATTCTATACATACGAAAAGTCGAACACTCTATGTTTCATACCGTGACGTGGCGTGACGTGACTAGTTCACGTAACGTGACGTGACGTGTATTTTTCACTAGAATCGGTCACGTCACGTGAATGATCACGTCACGCGACACACGACACGCGAGTCATGTCACGTAATCTACACACGTGACGTAACGTGACGTTCCGTGACGTGACTAGTCACGCCGTGACAAATTTCCTTCTCTACATGAGATGACTGGTATCAAGTTAAAAAAATAATAGGATTAGTTTTGCGTAATTTTAATTTTTTTATATATCCTTACATAATTGCATCTAATTTGACCCTTAACTTTTAAAACTCTTTTCTTTTAATCAATTACACAGTAACTATGGTGTTAAATGTCTAATTAAAAATAATAAAGGTAAAAAATATCTCATTTTGTTAAGAATTTGATGGTCTCCTTCGTTTTTTGATGCTCTCCTTATTTTTTTACACCGTCTACTTATTTTTCTCCTACTGTGCTCTCTTGTTCTTGTTTCTCGATTTTTCTGCTCATATTCTCTTGTTGTGCCAAGGGGTTTTTGTACCTTTAGATTAAAAAACATTTAATTTATTCACATTACTAATATATAATTAAAATAAAATTGTTGTGTAGTTTCAACTATATATTACCTGCTGGATTAGAAAAGGTTTTAATTTTTTATAATTGTTAAATCAAAATAAAAAACCTAATATTTTAAACATTTCTATACTTATAAATATTTTTAGAATCCGGCTACTAAGTCATCGGTGGAATTTCGCCCCAGAAGCCTACAAAACCCTATTAAATATGCTTCAAACGATGAATTCAAACCGATAAAACCAATCCACTTCACGAGTAATAAGTTATATGCAAAATTTATAAAATTTTCTTGACATTTAGTATCAAGTAGTAAAAACAAATGAAAATGAATGCATTAAATTAACTTAAAATATATTTTTATTTTTTTTAAGAAACGTATATAGCCAATATATCAATTAATTATATGCGTAGATCATGCTATTAATTATATGTTTGAAATATTTTCCAATTTATTTTGAAGTTGGAGAAAGTTTAGAGACCAACACTGGCACTTAATTAATTGGGTTTTGGCAATTTTTAAGACCTGATCATAGAAGATTTAACTCTCTAAATATATAGCCTAAGGAAAAAAATAATGTTCTATTAGTTTCTCATTACTATGACAGGAAACTAAAGTTGTCTATAAAAAAAAAAAAAACAATCTTGTCATTCTTTGTTAATTAGTCTTAGAGAGCGAAAGAAATTTTTTTATTGTTCCTCTTAAAAAAGACACGAAGTAGGATACACTAAAATTTGGACTAGTATGCATATGTAATGGTTTTCTTAAAAAATAATATCAACAACAACCTGAGCCCACGCACCCATAAGCCCTGTATAAATAAATGTGTAAAACAACAGTCTGGACCCACCAATGAGCCATGTATACATCTGTAAAGCAATGTGTGGTTTTGACAAAGAGCTCTAATATTCATACACGATATTTTTTTTAATAAAAAATTGTGCATAAATGTGCTTCAATATTTATAAACGATTCTTTATTAAAAATTGTGTACGATTAGAATAATGGCACACAGTTCTATTTTAATTAACTCGTGTATGAATGTGCTTCAATAATTCTATGCGGTTTTGAAAAAAAAAAAAAGAATAAATAGAAAAAGCCGAAAAAAAAAACAGAGAGAGAGAAACAAAGATAGAAAGATTGAGGATAACAAAAATGGAGAACCATTTCCAATGTATCGATCAGCTGAATGAAATCGAAAATGGATTCAACTCTCTCTAATATTAATTGTAGAGGATGTGTCTCATTTTACGGTTTGAGATTAAATCTCACTGTTTTGGGATTCGGATTAGCGTAGGGGTAGTATTAGTGGACTTTGAGATTCGTTTAAAGTTTAAAAGAGCAGTTTGGATTCACTAATTGTAAAAGATTATCTTGTGCGGCAATGGAGAGAATGTGAATTCATCGAAAATTCGGTCAAAGCCTTGAAAGAAGATCTAATGATGGCGCAAGGCCAACTGGCTACAGTTAAATCAATTCTATCCATCCGATCTCATAAAAATAAAAAATGAGTCCGTATCCTATACAGTAACATAAAAATAAGTTTCAAATCTAAACTGTTAGATTAAAATCCTGATCAATCCGAACTAATTGTTGAAAAAAAAATTTGACTAACACGCTAATTTAAATCTGATATTTGATCAGTAAAATAAAAAAATTATTATATTACAAAATACAATCAAAAATATAATAATAAAACTTTATTACCTGTAGCTGCAAAGTGCAGACCTAAGACAACTTTCCATCATATATATGCATGAATAATCAGATGCGACTACCACAAGTGACATCGGAATTCCTCTACTTGCAGGCGCAATCGTAGTAGAGAGGTTGATGTAGCTTCTTTTATAAATGATAGTAAAAAATATTTTTATTATAAAAAAATAATGTTGTTTGTGAGAGAATTGAAATTAAATGTTTATGATTATAGAGCTCTGAAAAAAAGCAAGAGAATATGTATTCTTAGCTCAATTGTTCACCAATTATCATGTGCTATTTATAGACCAATAACATAGGCACTAATAAATTTATGTATTCATGACAATTAAAATAATATTCAATTTATTACCCTTTTTTATATTACACCAAATGAAAAGTCAATTTATGAATGAATGATAAGCACATAAACTCAAACGGGAAAATGCAATGAATTGCATATATCAATGTTTCGAGAACAGAGTAGGTCTGATGAGCATCATATTTACTTTTGAGTCCAATGAGTTTTAAGATCGTTCAATATGCTTTAAAAATTGTACACACAAAAATTAAAACAAATGCGCACAAATTTTAAAATAGAGCGCACGTATTTTAAACTAGATCGGACGGTGATTGAACTTGTCAAACAAAAGTAAGTCCAATGTTCATAATAGAGTAGGTCTGATGGGTATCGAATCTGGTTTACCAAACGGTACAGTCCGGTCCAAATCCAATCGGTTCACGGTTCCGCACGAGTTACAGTTCCCACGGTTCACGATTCTACACGGGTCGAGTCCGGCTGTTCTACCTTGAAATAGTTGGCTCAAAACCGTATTAGAAGCATGGTCCAAATTCACACGGTCCGGTCCGGTCCAGATGGGTCTACGGCTCTTTTTTTTTTTTAATACCCTGGTAAGATTTTTTTTATTTTTATAAATTATGTAGGCTATTTTTTATTCAAAATAAATCTAACATGAACAAATCTAACAAGAATAAGTCTCTTTAGTGCTTATTTATAATGATGTTGCTACTAGGGCTGTAAATGAGCTGGCTCGGGCCGAGCTGGGCCTTAGCTCAGCTCGTTAATTCTGGATCGAGCTGTTAGCGAGCCAGCTCGTTAACAGCTCTCGAGCTAAAATCTCAGCTCAAACTCGTGACGAGTCAGCTCATGAGCCACGAGCTAGCTTACTGGGTTTTGTTGGACTTTGTTTTAAGAAGAAAATAAATTTTACAAACCTTTTTAGACCGAGTTGGACTGAGCTGAACCGAGCTGGACCAAGCTTGACAGTATAAAATACACACAAATTCATACAAATTTACAAATCGATGTCTAGCCGAGCTAGCTCGTGAGCTAACGAGCGAGCTAAGACCTTAGCTCAGCTCGTTAATTTTGGCCCGAGCTGTTAGCGAGCCAGCTCGTTAACAGCTCGGTCCACTATCGAACGAGCTGTTACCGATCGAACCAGATGTGAGTCACGAGCGAGCCACGAGCTATGAGCTTTTTGGACAGCCCTAGTTGCTACCTGCGTATAAAAAAAATAAAAATAAATGCCGTCGCTTATTTAATTAGTAGGCACTACTACAGAATGGCGCTTCCTACACTGTGGTTATACACGGATTTTCTCTATTTTATGTAAAACCGTGTACCAAATAGGATTTTTCCAATGATCAATGATATCTCTAAGAATCTCATACGGATATTTCATTGAAAAACAGTGTTTCAAAAAAGCCGTTTGAAGTTTACATTTCCTCCACGGATATTTAGTTAAATATCCGTGTAGGATTGTGAGCGAGCTACACGGATATTTATTTAAATATCCGTGTTAGGAGAGTTATTTGTACACGTATTTTTATTTAAATAGCTGTGTATATATGTCGATAGAGTTACACGGATTAATAGATAAATATCCGTGTAGGAAGGTCATCTAGGGTTTCAGCTGAAATAAAAAGCTTCTCTTCCAGCGCCGTTTTGATCACTCTCTCTACGAGGCACATATGAGTTTAGGAAAGATCACTCTCTCTACACGGATTTGCTGAGTTTAGGAAAGTTTTTCCTCCGTTGATTTTACTCGGAGATGGAGGATTCAAAGTCTTTCCTCCCTATTGGAGGTGGAGGAAATGACACTGAATCCTCCATCTCGGAGTAAAATCACGGAGGAAAAATTCATCTGAAATTCAAAGTTTCTCTTCCAGCGCCGTTTTGATCACTCTCTCTACGAGGCACATATGAGTTGAGGTCCTTCTGTATCAGCGTGCGATTGCATTTGTGGGTACGTAGGAGAAAGATGGTTTATTTCGGAATTTTCCTAAACCCACAGGTGCAACCGCACACTGCTACACGAGGACCTACAAATCAACCAAATCAACCAAGTGAGAGAGATTTGGGGAAGATGGTTTATTTCGGAATCTTGTAAAGAACAATATGGATTTGTATAAATTAATTAGTGTAATTATCAATTTTAATTGTTATATTATGTTTTGGGGAATCTGTTTTTGGGCAAAGAAAAAATTCTGATTTATATATAACTTGATGGAAACTAGCCAAAACCAAAAAAAATTATAAAAAAAAATTCTTGTGGAGAGCATTAATTTTACATTTTGCATTTTATGTCATATTTTGACAAGTTCTTTTTAGGAATTATAAATATTTTGATAAGTTCTTTTTTTATGGAAAGCATTAAATTATACAAAATATAGATTATTAAAATATATATTTTATTAAATATGAAGTAATATAAATATTTTATTATATTATTCATCATCCTACACGGATATTAAGTTAAATATCCGTGTAGGATAGCCGACGGATGTGAAATTTTATTAAATATGATATAATATAAATATTTTATTATATTATTCATATTCCTACACGGATATGTAGTTAAATATCCGTGTAGGATTCCCTATTTTTATTTTTTTAAATATAATATACTTTCAATTTCATATTTTGATTATTTAAATATAAAAATGAACTTATGTAGATGTTTTCATTGCTGTGAAGCTCTTTAAATATTCATTCTTATAAATTAAGAAATGTATTCATTTAGATATAAACTTTGTAAATATTAATTTCTTTATAATTTAGTAAAAGAGGAGATCAACACGGATATGTACTTAAATATCCGTGTAGGATACCTATTGCACACGAATTTGTAATAAAAATCCGTTTAGGAATCCTTGTAGCAGTTCAAAACTAGATTATGTCTTCCAAAATTTTTAAGTCCCCAATTCACTTAGAGAAAGATAGGTTTAAGAGGAACCAATTCATTCTTGTACACTATTTTACAAATAAAAATATTCATCACTGTGTTAGAAATATTAAATATTAACAAATTTAAAATTGTACAACTAATACAAAAAATAAATACAAAAGAACAAAAATGTAAACAAGTAAACTTTCATATATTACTACTGGTAAATATTACAAAAGTTACCAAAATATTGATATAATAAAACTCAAAAAAATATAAACTCCTACAATAATAAAAACAAAGAAACTCTAAACAACCGATTTTTTCTTTGTCCGACGAATGTAGGGCTTCGGTGGCGGATGGCCCCTGGGGCTGCGACGTGGGCGAGTCGGCCATGGTGGCCATGGCCGACTTCTGGGATAACCTGGTGGTGGTCATTCGTAACCGGGTGGGATCCAAGGCATTGGCATGAAATCCTCTGGAAGTGGTGGTAGTGCCTCAACAGGTGGTGGTGGTGCCTCAATAGGTTGTTCTTCTGTGACACACGACATTTTTTCACTTAGAGAAAGATAGGTTTAAGAGGAACCGATTCCGAGGATATATAGGGTTTAAGGCGACTCTTCGTTTTTCTGTGTTTATTTTATGTATATTCAATTTTAAAATAATATTTAATATTTCTAATTCACAGTGATGAATACATGAAATAAATAGGGCGGGCGCGCATGCTTTGAAATAAATATCATCTTTTCTACACGAATAGTTACGTAAATATCCGTGTAGGAAAAGAGGAGAGCTACACGGATATGTACTTAAATATCCGTGTAGGATACCTATTGCACACGAATTTGTAATAAAAATCCGTTTAGGAATCCTTGTAGCAGTTGAAAACCAGATTATGTCTTCCAAAATTTTTAAGTCCCCAATTCACTTAGAGAAAGATAGGTTTAAGAGGAACCGATTCCGAGGATATATAGGGTTTAAGGCGACTCTTCGTTTTTCTGTGTTTATTTTATGTATATTCAATTTTAAATTTGTTAATATTTAATATTTCTAATTCACAGTGATGAATACATGAAATAAATAGGGCGGGCGCGCATGCTTTGAAATAAATATCATCTTTTCTACACGGATAGTTACGTAAATATCCGTGTAGGAAAAGAGGAGAGCTACACGGATATGTACTTAAATATCCGTGTAGGATACCTATTGCACACGAATTTGTAATAAAAATCCGTTTAGGAATCCTTGTAGCAGTTCAAAACCAGATTATGTCTTCCAAAATTTTTAAGTCCCCAATTCACTTCTTCCTCCTCTGATTTTGAAATTCTTCCATGTCCGAAAATTTATCAAAGTACCATAACTTCTCTGAATATATATGTTGATATTTTATTATATTAAATATAATTTGAAAGTTAATATTTGTGTAGTTAAAAAATTTCAAATTATTTTTTTCAATTTCATATTTTGTTATTATTTTTATATTTAAAGATAACATTAGTTAGATTATTCAAAAATTAATATAAATATAAACATAAATTTAAATATAAAACCATACATCACAGAAAAAGAAAACATTAAAATAACATTAGTAAGAAACTGGTTCGGTGTTACACCATACATCACAGAAATAAAAAAAATAAACTAGCTAGATATCACAGAAGAAAAAAAACTATCTCGATATAACTGAAATGAAAACACAAAATATAAAACCAACAAAATACAAATTAAACATAATTCCCACTAATTGCCGCGCCTTTTTTTCTTAGGGAAGTAGTTGATTCTCTTGCCTCCATCCTTGTTTACATTGTCCCAAATTCTCTTGCTTCTTCTCAAAGATAACCAAACATCCTCATCATCCATAGGACCTTCTGGACCGTAAGGCTCATCATCAGAGAACTGGTAGTGATCAGATTCATCGGGGGATGATGTTAATTCAATTACGGGGGGCGGGGCTAAATCACTCCACTCAACTATGTCTGGATGTGGATCAGAGAACTTGAAGGTTTCAGATGGACCAACGAGAGGAGGGTAACCACAGGGAATAGGAAACGGTGGAGGAATTATGGGAGCCCAGTTGGGATCATCTTGGGGGTCTTCGTACGTAGGATTTACTGCGGGGTTTTCAGATGATGGAGGATTTTCAGATGGAGTGGGATTTTCAGATGGAGGATTTTGCACTGTGGGCAAATTCTGGTTAACACTAGGAGGACTCTCCATTTCGTTTTTTTTTTTTTCTGATTTGTACTGTGTAGTGCGATTTTTCACTAAAATCAGCGGTGATTAAATAGAATTAAGGGAGAAGAGAGCGTTTCAACTCCCGCGCGACGTTTGGACTACCCTAAACCCTAAACCCTTCAGATTCATAACGGATTTTGAGCAGAAATCCGTGAAGAAAAGTTAATCCTACACGGATAATAAGTTAAATATCTGTGTAGCTATTTATAATCCTACACGGATATATAATTAAATAACCGTGTATGAATGTTATAGAGCTACACGGATATTTAACTTATTATCCGTGTAGGAAGGTAATCCTGTCACGGTTTTTTATTTAAATAGCCGTGGATATATGTTGGGAGAGCAAAACGGATTTATCGCTAATTATCCGTGTAGAAAAGGTCATCTAGGGTTCAGCTGACTTAAAAACTTATCTTCCAGCGCCGTTTTGATCACTCTCTCTCCTCTGGATTGGCTGGAATCTGATTTTTGTGCAGCAGGCATCTGTGATTGCTGATTTTAGTTGTGATTTGCTCCTCTTTTTCTTGTTAAGGTTAGTAATACTTCTCTTTTCTTTCAATAATTTTCTGTTAATTACTTTTTATTGCTTATTTATGGTTTAGGGTTTGATTAATGCATGCATGGTTGTAAAATAATTGGTGTATTGTTGTCCAATAACCGACCTATTAACAAGCTTGTAGGTCCATGCCCGTTCAAAATTAATCCAATAGGGATTAATTTTGGATAGTCCCCGGTTTGGGACTGCTCTTTTGAATATTGTGTCTCATTTAGGATGTGAACACATGTTAGCGGGTTTAATTAGTATTTGAGAAAAATTCGACAGTATTTCTCCTTATTGCTCCTACGAGTATGTGGTATGTACACATACTTGGGGAGTTAAGGGGAAATACTGCCGAATTTTTCTCAAATACTAATTAAATCACGCTAACATGTGTTCACATATGAGGCACAATATTCAAGGAGTGGGTTAGGATTGTAAACCGGCCCTTTGTAAGCCAAGAATTCGGTAGGTTATACATATGTCGACCATCCATCACGTCTGATTAATTGAAATCATTTTTTTTAATTTAATTTACAGATGGATCGAAGTTGGATGTATAAAATGCGGCGTGACAGTGAACAATATTTGGTCCGAGTTCAAGAGTTTCTACAATTTGCTGAGAGTTACAGAGTTTTGCAAAAGGAGGCCGACATTTTGTGTCCTTGTAGGGATTGTAAAAATTGTATAGGATTTGAGGACTTGGACAAAATTAGAACTCATTTAATTTGTCGGGGATTTCAGAAGAGATATACATGTTGGTTCATGCATGGTGAGAAAATTAGAGAAAGTAGTGGTACCGGTAAATTTTGTGATGAAATAAATGAGAATGCACAAATTTCTGATAATTTTGAATTTGATTGCAACAATGATTATGCGAATTTCGAAAATTTAAATAATGTTGAAGTCGAATGCTGCGACGATGATGAGATGACAATGAATATTGATGAAAACGTAGAACACGAGTTTACTGAAAACCTAGAGGACATGTTACGTGATGTGGAAGGTGAAATTGGTGGTGAAAATTATGATAAATTTCAGTATTTGTCTGATGAATCCAAAAAGCCGTTGTATCCCGGGTGTACCGCATTTACCAAACTGTCAGCTGTGTTGAAATTATTGAACTTAAAAGTAGACAGTGGTTGGAGCGATAAGAGTTTCACGTCCTTACTACAACTTTTACGAGAAATGCTCCCGAATAACAACGAGTTACCGTGTACAATATATCAGGCAAAGAAGTTGATCTGTCCAGTGGGATTGAAGATTCAAAGAATACATGCATGTCCGAATGACTGTGTATTGTACCGTAAAGAGTACGAGTCCATGCATGTATGTCCTAAATGCGGCGTTTCACGCTATAAGCGTAAGGGCATGGAAACTGACGATTGTAACGATGAAGAAAAAAAGGACCGGCCTCCGGCCAAGGTGCTGTGGTATCTACCGGTAATACCGAGGTTTAAACGGTTATTTGCAAATTGCAAAGATGCGAAATTATTGCGCTGGCATGAAGAAGAGCGGAAAAAGGACGGAAAACTAAGACACCCGGCTGATTCTCCTCAATGGAGAAATATTGATAGACAATTCAAAGAATTTGGTTCCGACCCGAGAAACCTTAGGATTGTGGTGAGCACAGATGGAATGAGTCCCTTTGGAAGTATGAGCAGTCAGCACAGTACTTGGCCAGTTCTTTTATCCATCTACAATCTTCCTCCTTGGTTGTGCATGAAACGCAAGTACATTATGATGTCATTACTGATCCAAGGACCGAGACAACCCGGAAATGACATAGATGTATATCTCGCACCATTAATCGAGGACCTCCAAAAATTATGGAAGCCTGGTGTCTGGGTATGGGATGCGTATAGCAAAGAGGTCTTCAAATTGCGGGCCATGGTATTTTGCACAGTGAATGATTTTCCCGCATACGGGAATTTGTCGGGTTACAGTACGAAAGGAGCAAAAGCGTGCCCTATCTGTGAAGATGACACGCAGGTGCTGAGGTTGAAATACTGTAAGAAGAATGTTTTTATGGGGCATCGCAGGTTTCTCCCCGTTAATCACCCATACCGTAGGAGAAAGAAGACATTCAATGGGAAAAATGAGCTCGGAGTGGCACGTCGTCCATTGGATGGGAAGGGTGTCTTCAAGCGGGTTATGAACCTTGATGTTGTTTTCGGAAAATGCGCCAAAGCACCACCCAAAAATATTTGGAAAAAGAAGTCCATATTTTGGGATCTACCGTACTGGGAATATTTAGAGGTGCGACACTGCCTAGATGTCATGCATGTTGAAAAAAATGTATGCGACAGTTTAATCGGCACCTTATTGAACATTCCTCGCCTGACTAAAGACGGTATTAACGCTCGAAAAGACATGGTGGAAATGGGAATACGACAAAAGCTTGCACCGCAGGATAAAGGGAAGCGCGCATACCTACCCCCCGCAATGTGCACCATGTCGAAGGAGGAGAAAAAAAGCTTTTGCCAATGCCTTCACAGTATTAAAGTCCCGTCAGGGTATTCTTCGAATATTAAGAAGCTGGTGTCCATGAAGGACATGAAATTGAAAGGTATGAAATCCCACGACTGTCATGTTCTAATGACACAGATGATTCCTGTCGCAATTCGGGGAATTTTATCAAAGGCCGTTCGGCAGACCATTACGAAGCTTTGTTTTTTCTTCAATGCAATTAATTCCAAGGTGATAGACCCGCTCAAATTGGACGCTTTGCAAGCGGAGGTCGTCGTTACTCTCTGCCATCTTGAGATGTATTTTCCTCCCTCTTTTTTCGATGTTATGGTTCACCTTGTTGTCCACCTCGTGAGGGAAATTAAGATTTGCGGTCCTGTATTCCTGCGGTATATGTATCCATTCGAGAGATACATGGGTATTTTGAAAAAATACGTAAGGAACCGGCATCGGCCCGAAGGTAGCATTGTAGAAGGGTATTCAACAGAAGAGGCGGTTGAGTTCTGCACTAACTACCTGACCGGTGTGTCTCCTATCGGTGTTCCAAAATCCCGGTACGAGGGAAGACTCCAAGGAGTAGGGACAATTGGGTCGAAAGCCGTATTTGCTGACACAGATGAACTACAAAAGGCACATTTTATTGTACTACAGCACATGGCAGACGTTGCTCCCTACGTGGATGAGCACATGACACTCCTTCGACAACTGAACTACACGAGAAGTCAGAAGTGGTTGAATAACGAGCATAATCGTTCTTTTACAGGATGGCTTAAAGAAAGAGTGAAGGAACACCCTGAAAGGTCGCCCGTAGATGAAATTGTTTGGCTACTGGGCGAAGGACCCCAAGTTGTTGTTAGAACATTCCAAGGATATGAGATTAATGGATATACATTTTACACTAAATTACAAAGTGATAAGAGTGCGACGCAAAATAGTGGGGTGATGTTGGTGGCGGCCTCCGAAGAATTCAGTAGATCCGGGGATGCCCGGGCTGTAGTAGCATCAAAGTCATATTACGGTGTTATTGAAGAAATTTGGGAGCTCATTTACAGTCCTCGCCTCAACATTCCCTTGTTTCGGTGTCAATGGGTCGAAGACCGGGGTGTCAAGGTTGATAACAACAGGTTCACACTCGTTGATTTCAACAAAGTCGGGTATGTCGATGATCCGTTCATACTAGCCAAGCAAGCCACACAGGTATTTTATGTCACTGACCCGAGTGATGCTAGGTGGAGCATCGTCCTATCGGGAAAAAGAAGGATTCTAGGGGTTGAAAATGTCGTGGACGAAGAAGAGTACGACCAGTTCGACGAGATACCTCCATTATGCACCGACGTGCCAATCGAGGTACCAATAAGTGAAGAAGAAGCGAACTACATAAGATCTGATCACAACGAAGGACTATGGGCCGATGTACAAAAAGTGAAAAAAAAGAGAAAAAGAAAGAAAAAGAGCACTGTGTAATATTTTGTTTATGTAATATTTTTCAATTATGTAACAATGTTATTTTGCATTTTCCATTATGATTTTGTATTTTTAATTATGATTTTTATGTAATATTTTGTAATATTTTTAATTCACAGTGATGAATTTCTTTAGATATTTATTTTGTAATTCACAGAGATGAATTATCTGGCGGGCATCTCCCGCTAAAATTTTTTTCTTCACCGACGGATATTTAAATAAAAAGCCGTGATGAAAGTGTCTAGAGCTATACGGATATATAAAATAATGTCCGTGTGCTAAGGGTATTCTACACGGATATTTAGTTAAAAATCCGTGTTGCTCTTACTATTCCTACACGGATTTTTTAAGTAAATATCCGTGTAGAATACCCTTTGCACACGGACATTTAATTAGATATCCGTGTGGAAAGTTCCCCACTTGCTATACTATACTTTTTTGTAAATATTTCTAAGTACCCGACTCTAGCTTCCCTCAAGTTGTCTGATTTTGAAAAACCTGGACTGATCCGCCGCTTCTCCTCCCTCTGCACCGCCTCTCCCTCTACGCCGCCTCTCTCGTCGGCCTCTCTTGGTAATAAAAACAATCTCTATTCTCTCTCTATTTCCTCCTTATTTGGGCATTTCGGGAATCATGTCACATTCGGGTGAGCATTTCGGGAACCCCGAAGTCGAAGAAGGGCAAGGTGTAGCCCAGTCGGGATCACAAAGAAGGACGAGAGGTCCCACGACGTGCAAAACCATGTCAGAAAAAAGGATATTTCAAATCTCCTTCAAGAAGAACGGGTGTCCGACGGGGGCAAACAAGGGGACTTACTCAAATTGGTGCAGCCATTTCGCGAAGAGGAAGGCCGATATCCGTGCAAAATCTTGGAAGGCCTTCAGCAAGGAGACAAAATAAGAATGGTGGGAGATGGTGAAGGTAATGTCACCATTTCAATATTTCTTTTGATTGCTGTACTGAAAAATTTAGGCTCGTCAAACTGAAATATGTTAATTAATTTTCAGTTGCTGTACTGAAGGTAATGTCACCCTTTCACTTGCTGTACTGAAATATTTCTTACTGAAAAATGACATTTGCTTTGTGTCAATCAGGCTCAATGGAACATCCCAGATGATGTCGATAAAAAAAACTCTAAATATAATGAACGATGGGTGGAAGCAATACAAGAGCACACTCGTGACCGAATGGATGAACAAAGGGAAGAATCCGGTCGGACACTTTGACGGGTTGACCCAGGAGATCTGGGATGGCTTCGTAGCGATTAAGCAAACGCCCGAGTTCCAGGTAACTAAATTTATAAAATTGTAACTCTGTTTTTTGTCGATTGATCCTTTTTCTACCTTACACTAATTGATTGGCTTTGATTAATGAAGGCTGCAAGTGAAAGGGGCAGGAGCACTGTTGCCAAGAACTTGTACCCGCACCATTTAGGGTCAGGCGGGTACGAGGGTAAGTCGGCCGAATTTCAGAAGATACTGGAGTTAAACAAAGATTCTGACTCACCGGTTGTAAAGATCACCAACCCTAGGGGGACGGGTTGGTTCATGGCAAGATCTGAGATAACAGCCGACGGGAGGATTCAACTGCCTGAAGAATTGCGGCCCTTGGCTCAGAAAATGGTACTTAATTCTTGTTATAACTTGCGTCATTCAAACAAAATTATAACTGCCTCCATTTAATTAGTCTTCTGTTTTATTCAATTTTTTTAACAGTTGGAGGTGGAGGAGGAGGTCAATTCGGGTGCCCGTACAGTCTCCAGGCAGCATGACACATTGTCTCAAACGCTGGAGAATCCGGAGCACCCGGGTCGGGTTAGGGGTATGGGGGTCCGCGTGGGCTTCAAGGATGCTTTCGGTGGATCAAAATCTCGAGGAAAGCGTGAAAAGCAGGATGTCAAGATGGAGCGGCTCCGCCAGCAAATGCAACAGGAGCATGACAAACAGATGGTGGAGATGGAATCAAGAATATACGAACGCTTATCCTCTCAGTTTAGGCAGCAATACGAGCACCCACCTCCTATTTCGCCGGGATTTCGGCGCAGCAGTCAAGCTTCCGGGACCTGGGGAGACGCGTTAGATAGTCTAAAGGTAATACTAGTTCATAATCACAATTAATTAATTGCTACTTTTTTATTTGTTGTTAGGTAACATTTCCTCTTAAAATGACTACATGATAATTGCAGAGCGCTACCAAATGCAAGCTGGTTATTTGGGTCGGTGCTGTGCCCATTACTATTGCTAAGGGCCTAGTACGTCCAACACCGACAGATGTGGACCATGATCGGCTCGGTCCCGATAATGCTTTCGTGGAGGTCGACTTAGTCATGAAGGAATGGTCGCACACACCTCTTCCTGTCCCGAACGATGCCATGCTCACTATTGATGATGCCCGGATGTCCACTATCCCATGGCCCAAGAATCAGATCATTTTTGATGAGGTAATATCTAAACAATCAATATCTTTTGTTACATTCAAATCCGCTCTTTTGAAATGCTGAAATTGATCCAAAATTTGATACAGGCTGATCAGGAGAGCCATTATTTGTCACCGGTACACACGGAGAGAGTGCTGGACGTCGCGTCTGATGCGATCGTCGCGACTGATGCGATCGTGTCGACTGTAGCGCCAGGATCATCACACCACTCTCTGGTCACCGCAAAAGAATACAGCCTTTTGCCCCGTGATTGCCGTATTCTCCATGACAAATTGATCACGGCACCCGACCCAAAAATGGAAATAGAGATCCCGATCCCTCAGGAGACGTTTCTGCACAAATCATCTTCTGTGATGATATCTTCCAAGGACTTCATGGATATTTTTCATGCCTCGGGTAGTGATAAATGGCTCGATGTGTCTCACATCACCATTTTTGCCATGTAAGTACCCAAATCTATTTATATCAGATGTGCAGCACTGAAATATATGTTCTAATTTAATATGATGATTTTTCAGGTATCTGATCCGATCCACTGAATCTTGGCCGCTTGAAAAAAAAATAACTTCTCTTTTTTTCTGGATCCCGGCAAAATCAATGCCACGATGGTGGAATTATTTCCCAAGGAGACTCTCGAGTACCTGTGCAAAGCGATGCTCCATTGCGCCGCGAATGACAAGAAATTCATTATCGTGCCATACCACCAGAGGTTAATTAATTCTAACCTTCAATTTTTAAATTATGTATTACTCATATTTTAATTTAAATAATTACAAAAATGAATTAAATGTGATTATAATTGTGTTTATATTTCTCATGCCACAGCAAACACTGGTGTTTGCTCATCATCATCCCGTCTGCAAATCGGTGCTATGGCATGGATTCTTCAAAGCCCATAGATATCACACTAACAACGGCCAAAAACCTCGTCAAACTTATTAGACGGTAAGGAATAATTTTCCACTTGGTTGATTTTTTTTCAATTCTAATTAAATTGTGTATCAAAATTGCTAATTACAATCACTTAATTTTGTAAGGGCTTTTATCAAATATGTTAAAGGCGGAGGACAACAAACCGAGGCAAAAGATGAGAAGAATAAGTTGATTTGTGGGTGGTTAGATGTGAGCCCTCTGTAATTATTTTAATTTCATGTCATGTCCAAACAATTATTGTCATTCTAACGTATATAGGCCGATCAATGTAAATTTTCAGTGCCCGCGACAGAAAGAGGGTTGGGAGTGCGGTTATTACACGATGTCTTACATGCTTCAATGGATCAAAACAATACAATTCAATTTTCCAAAAGAGGTATGTAATTCATATTAATTTTTCGTTTTATAATATCAATAATAAATCTTGCATCTGCATTTTCTCGTTACTAATCACCTATTTGTAATTGTAGTATTCATCGACAGAGGACGCTTACTCCCCCGAGGAAATCGATGATATTAGAGCTCTGTGGGCAAGGTTTTTTTATAAAGAATTTTGTAATGAACAATATGGATTTGTATAAATTCATTGATTAGTGTATATATAGTTTAATTAATTAGTGCAATTTAGAAATTACATTCTGGTAATCTGGTTTTTAGAAAAAAAAAGCTGCATATTTTAATGGCTAGCAAAAGTGGAGGCTAGCCAAAAACAAAAAAAATTAAAAAAAAAAAATAACAAAATCCTACACGGATTTTTAATTCGAAATCCGTGTATTTCTCTTCAAGAAATTTTTAAATAAATGAACCTACATTCCTACACGGTTTTCTAATTAATAAACCGTGTATGACAGTTTCCTACACGGTTTTCTAATTACAAAATCCGTGTACAAATCCAAATAGAGCTACACGGTTTTTTAATAAAATATCAGTGTAGGAATATCAACATTCCTACACAGATTTCTAATTGAAAAACCGTGTAGGAATATTGATTCCTTCACCGTTTTTAAATTAGAAATCCGTGTAGGAATGTTGATATTCCTACACGGATATGTTATTAAAAAACCGTGTAGCTCTAGTTGGATTTGTACACGGCTTTTAATAAATAATCCGTGTAGGTTGTTGATAATTTGTTTATTTTATCATCATTTTCTTGACGAGAGTTACACGGATTTTTAATTAGAAATCCGTGTAGGAATGTTGATATTCCTACACGGATATGTTATTAAAAAACCGTGTAGCTCTAGTTGGATTTGTACACGGCTTTTAATAAATAATCCGTGTAGGTTGTTGATAATTTGTTTATTTTATCATCATTTTCTTGACGAGATTTACACGGATTTTTAATTAGAAATCCGTGTAGGAATGTTGATATTCCTACACGGATATGTTATTAAAAAACCGTGTAGCTCTAGTTGGATTTGTACACAGCGTTTAATTAATAATCCGTTTAGGTTGTTGGTAATTGCACACGGATAAATATCCGTTTGCAAAAGATGGGACATTCCTACACCCTAATATCCTACACTGCAGGAAATCCTTGTAGCTCTTTGTGATTATCCGTGTACAATCACCATATTCTGTAGTAGTGAGGTATGCCAAGTTCTTGGTTCTGCTGTGGCCATTTCTTGATTTGAACATTAACAATGTTATTATATATATTATAAGATTAGCCACATAAGATCAAGACTCCAATGGATTTTTAAGTACTAAATTATAAGCAGAAGTTGCTACCTGCATGCTGAGAATGTCACAAAACAACATGGTAGAATACTTTATGTTAAAACGAACACAGATTATTCCATTTGATGATGAAAAATATATATACCTTGCATGTATGTTATATTTGATGATGAAAGTATATATATTTTTTAGATAATTTACATTTGATGATGAAAAATATTTATACCTTGTATGTATGTTACATCTGATGATGAAAAATATTTAGTATATATATTTTTAGATAATTTACATTTGATGATGAAAAATATTTATACCTTGCATTACTTAAAAAATAATAACTCAGAAAACTATGTACTTACATGTCTGACAGTAACTGTTCTTGTGATTAGTTAAAAAAAGAAAAAATAATACACACTTTGTATACTAGACAAACACTTGTGAATTTAGATATAAATTACATGTATGTTAAATATAAAATCAGAGTAGGTGCAATAATTGAGTTTAAGTCTGATTTTACACTGTTAGGTCCGGTTTGGTTCGGTTTTGTCACGGTTCCGGTTTTCACAGTTCACAGTTCTTGTCGGGTCCGGTCTAGTTCGGTTCTAGTTCAAAATAGTAGCTAAAAATCATTCTAGAACCTTAAATTGAATCGGTCCGGTCTGGTACGGTTTTGAACCTCGGTCCGGTTCGATACGGATGAGGTCCACGGTTCCCACGGTCCGGTCCTTGAACCTCCGATTATTTTCAAAACACTAACTTATTGTGACCAAATTAATTATTCTTAAAAAAAATCTGAAAATAACTAAAGTGAACCATTAATTCAATATACTGATGAGATCGAATCAATGATTCGGTCCCAATACTTTTCGCAAGTTGCAGCTTATCTTCATCAAGATAATAAGAAAAATAACATAAACCAAACCATTAATTGGTCCCAAAAAATACCGGATCAAAAAGAAAATAATTCATCTAACGGAAAAAGAATCCTACATTTTATTTAAAACCAGTTCATAAATTTGGCAATTTGGTTGTCTCATACAAATTATTGCTTACAAGAAAAGAAAAAAAAAAAAAAAGAGACACAAAGCCAAAGTGAAAGTACGTACATTTATAGACAAGAGAAAGAGTTCATCGTTTGAAACCATGAACCTGAGCTCATAAATTCGTTGCTCTACCAAGAGCTTCTAATATTATAGACATTAGTTAGATAAGAGAAGAGCTCCTTATATTTCTCCATCCCAGAAATCCTCAACAGTCTTGTAGAAACTTTGGGGACCAACAAATATCTCTCCCCTAAGCAACCTAACCTGCTTATCAAAATAGGGAAAAAATAACCCGTTAGTTTTCATTAAAAACAATATTTTTTGTATCAGTTCTCTGTGTTGGCTTCATTTTCCCATTTTAATAAAACAAAAAGTTTTTTTGTAAGAGCAAGGCTATGAAACTATTCATACCATAGATTGGTCCGTAATATCGATCTCTTTGATCCTCATTTTTTCTTCAAATAAACAAAAACAAAATAATCGATTTGAACTGTTCAACATGATCTCCATATGAAAACGTACTTGCTCACTAAATTTTATATTTTTTTAATTTTCTTACTAATTTTTTAGATGGTTAAAAAAATCAATGCTTCTGAATGGTCGAGAAATTTTAGATTTAAGTGATTTTCTATTAGTCTAACAAAATTGTAAAAAATACTGTGAAAATTAATGGATCGATGAGTAGATTTTCATTATGGAGATCATGTTGAACAGTTTATATCGACTATTTAGACATTGAAAACAAAAATATTAATCCATAGTATGCACCAATCTGCACTCTGCATAATACATCTACTCATCATAGCCTCACTCTTTTAGTAATAAATTTTCTCAAGAATATTTGATAAATAACAGTCATCACTATTCACTTGCCTGTTTAATTTTTGAGAATTCTGTGATGAGGTCATCGGGAATAGACCAACCAAAGAGGTCCAAATTTTGTTTGATCCTTGCTTCGTTTGCGCTTTTCGGGAGTACGCTATGGCCAGACTGGATACCCCAGCGCAGGACAACTTGCGCTGGTGTTTTTCCTAATTTATCAGAAACCGAGGCAATTGTTGCGTGCCCGAGAATATCATTGTTCTTTATCCATGTTGTCCCAGGAGAACCAAGCGGGGAGTATGCCTGTTCAAACACCAGGAGCAATGAGAAATAAGCAACATCAAATGAACAGAAAGAATCAAAATTCAGAAATTATGTACCCAATTGAAGTATATTACTTTCTTCATGAAGTAACAAAATTAAGCAAGTACCACTAAAAATACTAATAGCATTTTGTACTTAAAATTTTCTGATGTTTAAAACTAATACAATGCCTCACAATTTGCATTATTAGAAAATAAGTGACTAGGAAATGGGCCATTATTCGCTACAAGTGAATGGTGTAAATCCAGGGTCAAGTAATTAAGCAATTTTTGAGATAGCACAGCATAAAAGATGCCAGTGCCAACAATCAACAACCACCGACCACCACAAACTACCCCTCTTCTCAAGGATTACAATAAAAAGGTAGGACTTGGTACAAATTTTGATATGAAATATTGTTCTAGACTGGGGTTTTTGTAGTACAATTTAGATAAAATACAGTATAATCGATATTGGAAGACTTACACTGAAATGAACACCCATGGACTGGCACAGAGCATGTAGCTTCTCCTGTTGCCAGAAAGGGTGGCACTCAACCTGGTTTACAGCTGGGGGGACCCGTGCCACAGATAGCAAATCCTCCAGTTTCTTGGAAGAAAAATTGCTCACACCGATTGCACGTGCTTTGCCAGAATCATACAGCTTCTCCATTGCCCTCCATGTTGCTGGTATATCTGGGTTGACAAAGTTTTCAGGGCTCATGCTGCTGCCCTTCTTGAGCTGAAATGGCCCGTAGATCTTCAATAATGAAAATTGACATGGTCAGTTAACTTATTCAATCAAATGGATTAAAATTGGCAGGCTATGATACAAAGCAAATGCAAATCCTAGATTTTCATGTGTGCCTTCATGTGGCGGGTATATCTGGGTCGACATTGATAGTTTTTGGGCTGGTTCTAGTTCCCTTCTTGATCCGAGAGATTGCTAGTGGATCTCTATTTGAAAGCATCAACTTACTTAAAATGGTCTATAAAGAGACAAATTTTTGAAAAATATCCCTTTGATTCCTACTTCAAAATAATAATAATAAATATCCTTTTAATTTAAAAACTACAGTGCCTTGACCAGTTCTTTTATTTATTGCTTTACAAAAGCAAGAATTTAGAAACATACAAGGTAAAGATCGAGATAGTCAAGCTGCAAGTCAGAAAGCGTTTGATCAAGTGCCTCTGGCACATCTTCTGGTGCGTGGTGATCATTCCTGCATACAACAAAATAAATTTCCAAATAAATGATGTTTGGTTGGTATATTTCTTACAAATTTTAATTTGTTTTTTAATTTTATTTTTTTTGCTTACCCTAGTTTGGAGGTGATGAACAGATCTTCACGCTTGACTACGCCCTCATCAAACAGTTTTTTCAGAGAAGCACCTACCTGAGAAGTTAACATTCATTCACTGGTAACACAAACAAGAAAATTAGATAATAACTTAAAATTTGACAAAAATGTTTACCTCCTTCTCATTTCCGTATATACTAGCACAGTCAAGATGCCGGTAGCCAGCCTACATAGAACAATGAAAATAAGATTTATGATCAAAACATCCTAATCTAAGAACAGGTTTTCTCTGTTTTTATGACTGCATGTCAATTAATAGGGCCAAGAGTAAATTTAGAAAATTGCAACTGCTTTGTATAACTTACTTGAGCACTTCAATATTGGTTTTCCAAATTATTTAAGCATACTAGCAGTTGCCAATAAGCTGAGCAAGTATCTATTGTTGAAAAAAGTAATCACATTTTTCCTCCAAAACATGAAAGTTCTTTGGTAATTATATTATTTGAGCAAGTATCTATTATTGAATAGTCTTTCTTTTTTACTATTCAATAATTTTTAATTTTTTTATTAGTATGAGATACAAAATTGCATTCAAAAACAATTGTTGGGTGTCGACAGGTCATATACAATTGCAAACTTGGCTTAAAGCTTAGATTGAAACTTCGGTACTTAACAGACTAGCATCGACTCGAAATCGGTCGAGGGAAATAGGACACGACCAATAGATATAAACTGGAGTTCTGATTTATGTGTGCATGAGTACGTGCGTAGGTGTGTATGTGTGTGACAGAGCGAAAGAGAAAGAAATAGGAAGTGATTAGGAACACCTTGACGGCAGCGAAAACAGCATCTCCTACTAATAAACCAGGCGCAGCTTGAAGCGTACCGAGGCCAACTGATGGGATTTTTGCACCAGTATTGAGTGTGAAATAAGAGTCATGAGATACCATTTTTAATTACTTGTTACAATGAGAGAAGATACAAATGACGAAAAATTAGACAGAGACGAAAGAAATCTAGCAAGAGGCAATCGAAATTGGTAGCAAATCCAAATCAATAAAGTGAGAGAACACCAATTGACATTTATTTTAAACGATAAGGTAGTTGTAACTACTTTGAACACCAATTGTCGTTGGTGCTACTTTCAAGTTTATTTTAAACTTTTAGGTAGTGAGATTTAATGTTGTAAAAGTTCCATAGCACGCAAAGACATCATTATTTCGTCAGAGCGCTCATGTGACATTTCGAGAGAGCACAAAACTTTCTTTTATTATAAGTTAAGGTTAAATTTAACTAAGGTAGCTGTAAGGTGCACTTGTTACTGTTGGTAACTTATGAATCAATAGTTGGATTATTATATTCTATGTATTTGTTCATGTTTCCAATTAATGATGCATATTATTTTGTTCTTTGAGTATTATTATTATTTATGGATCATTTGAGTTGATGACTGAATTATTGAAATTCCATAATTAAAATATGAAGTTATTCTAAATTATCTCAAAGATTGGTAATTTGCATTGAGCACTAGTTTACTATTATTAGGTTAGCATGAGGATTAAATGTTGGTTATGTGTTACGATTTGGCTTAGGAAAATCTCAGTAGCATTGGTGTGGTGGAATATTTTTGGTATTGTTGTATAATTTGAAGCAAATAAAGGAAGTAAAGATAAAGAACAGTAAAGATAATTTTAAATAACATAAATTTTATTCATTTCATTGCTTTAGTGGGCTGCAATTGATGAGTCGTAAGTTGTAGCATTGGGCTGCAATTGGTGAGTTGTAACATTACCTCCCCCTCAGCAAATCCTTGACTCCAAGGATGGAAGTTGGGAAATTGATGTTTGAGAAAGTTGACACCCTCCCAAGTGGCATCCGATTCAGGTAGATTGGACCTATGGATCTTGACTTGGTCCGTCTTGATGATGAACTTGTTGCCTTGCAAATAATGCCTCCATTTGTGGACCGCCATGAGGATAGCCATGAGCTCTTTCTCGTAAGTTGAAAAGCCTGCAATCTTGGGTCCCAAGGTCTTGCTAAGAAAGGCAATGGGTTTTCCTTCTTGGGACAAAACGGCTCCTATACCTGCATCACAGGCATTAGTTTTGAGAGTGAAGGCTTTGGTGAAATCGGGCAAGGCCAGGACTGGGGCTGATGTCATGGCTTGCTTCAACTTTTCAAAGGCTTTCTGAGCCGCCTCATTCCAAGCAAACCCATTTTTTTTGAGTTGGTCAGTCAGTGGTTTTGGTTTGCTGATGGCACCGTAGTTACGGATGAATCTTCCGTAATAACCTAAAAATTCTCTCAACTCCTTCAAGGTTTTGGGCCCATGCCAGTTCACCATTGCCTCGATTTTGCTCGGGTCTGTTGCCACACCGCTCTCCGATATTATGTAGCCCAAATATTCCACTTGTTTCACGTCGAATGTACATTTCGACATTTTGGCATACAACTTATGCTCTCTTAACTTCTTGAATGTATCGCCCAAGTGTACCAAATGATCTTCACCTTCTTTTATGGGTATGCCATGGTCATGAGCACGAGGTGGAGGTAAGTTGTTCAGCTCGTGGAATAAGTCTTGGTATTGGTCAATTAATTTTGGGAGAGGTTTTGGTAGGATGACTATGTTGGATTTTTCAGATATTGGATAAAGTTGGGTTACCCAGCACAACTCTCCCTTCTCCATTTCTGGGTCAAATTCTTCCCCATCAACCAAATTAATTTTGATTTTATTTTGGACCCCTTGTAACTTGAACTGTTTTCCCTCTTTTTTAATGTCATGTTTTATGAAGTTAATTAAGTCCTTTCAACAACTTCCATAGTAAAACCGTTAATTAAAAACATAAATTGAAAAGGCGCCAGAAATGCACGGTTTCAGAGCAGTTTTAAGTCCTGATTAATGCATCTCTCCTATTAACGCACCATTTCAATTACTTTCATTAGGGGTGTTCAAACGGTTCGGTTTATTTGGTTTTAAACCGAACCGGAAGAATTTGGACTAAACGGTTCGGTTTTTCGGTTTAAATGGATCGGTTCGTTTTAATTTTTGGTGTTATTTGGTTTATTTAATTTGGTTCGGTTTGAAAGTTATGAAAACCAAAATATTTGAACCGACCGAATCTTAATAATGTAAATTGCGGTCCTTCGGAACCCTAAATCTCTACTCCCCAGAGCGCCTCTCTCTCTCTCACGGTGCTTCCCTCCCTCCCCAGTTTCCCAGCCCCTTTAATTCTTTTTGTTTTTTCCCCTTCTCTTAAATTCTTTGATCCTCGTTTTTTTCTTTTCTCTTAAATTCTTTGATCCTCTCTTCTATAATCTCCTAGTTTCATCCCGATCGACATGTTTCTTATATTTTCTAATCTTTTTTTTCCCCTTCTTTTATTAATGATTTTGCAGTGATTGTTTGGTAGATTGTACTTTTTATTTGCGATTTTAGCTCTATTCCGATGCAAAAGCACGATCTTGTTATTTACCATTTTTCTTCTTCTTTCTTTAACTATTTGAATTTGCCATTGGGGCTCTGTTATGATGTAAATGCACGATCTCATTAATTACAATTTTTTGGGTAAAGTTGTGCAAAAGCATGATCCCTGTTTTGGGTTAAGTTGTGCAAAATTTTCTAAAATCTTGTTCTTGGTTCAACATTTTTGTCAAAATGACCTTGCATTTCAACATTTTTTGTATTTAATTTGGTCTGAACCGAATAAACTGGAACTTATTTCGGTTTGTTCCGTTCGGTTTTTAATCGGTTGATAGATTTAATTGGTTCGGTTCGGTTTTATTTTTGAAAACCGAAAAAAAATTGGTTTGTTTATTTTAGTTCGATTTTAACCGAACTGACCATTTGAACACCCCCTAACTTTTATTATATATACATATTAAAACATCATAATTGGTAGACTTACCTTTTGACATCCGAGACACATCCCTTCTATCTCAGTTTGATATAAAAAAATGAAATAGAAGAAAAATAGAACAAATATTTTGTTCAAGTTTTGATAACAATTATCAATATCCGATTCGAATTCTGACTACGTTGCAGTGATTCTGAATAGTTGTTCCAATATGATTTCAAATTCTGAAGATCTCGCTATCAGGTAACCGGACTTCTCTATAATATGTGTTTTCGTTTTGTATAGTTGATTTGAATATTGGTGTTGCATATTGGATTATGATGGCATATTTAACGGGATAGCAGGTTTGAGGTTGGAATTTGATATGTGATTGTAGCCTCCCGCTGTTGGATGGATTTCCCAGCAGATTGGCGGCCTTCTAATGTTGGATGGATTTCCCATTGGACTGGCGGTTTTATGGAATTGTGTTATGTGGAAGTTGGGAATCACCTGTGTGATGGGATTCCAACTATGTGGATATGATGTGACTTGTTTTACGGACAACCTAGACCGACGTGCTATCGCCGATTAAATATGCGTGCATAATTTTATGTGTATTTGTGTGGATTAATCCGGCCTGTTTGAATGGTTGTTAAATTAAGCCAATTATAGAAAAGTGCATCGTTAAATAATTGGTTACTGAGCTTTGTAGCTGACTCTGTTTTGTTATTTTGTTTTTTCTTTTTATTGGCGACGTAGGTTGACGGACCAAGGAAAGGTGTAAAGATGCTTATATAATCACGCTCCTGATGATAAAAATCTGGGGTGTGACAGTTCAGGTGCTTAACAACATAATTTTCTCTTGTTCTTGTGCTAAGCAACATCATTGCATTAGTTCATGTGTCTAACAACCTCATTTGTCATGAGAGACGGTCCCTCTTCATTCTTTTTTCCATGGGAGATGGTCCCTCTCCGTTCTTTTGGCCAACAACGTACACTATCAATTACTTTCATATATATTTTTTTGGATTATAAAATGCCTTTTAACAAACAAATTTTATATTAAATTGTTGGAGAGTTATTGTTAGTCATTTTTAGAGTCGTACTTTAAGAAGCGACAACTCCGAATTATCTATATGCATGATGATTTCAAATTTTGTATATTTGAAATTGCTGGGTAAATTTTAAAAATTCGGATAATCACAAAGAGCTACACGAATTTCCTGCAGTATAGGATATTAGGGTGTAGGAATGTCCCATCTTTTACAAACGGATATTTATCCGTGTGCAATTATCAATAACCTACACGGATTATTAATTAAAAACCGTGTACAACTCTAACTAGAGCTACACGGTTTTTTAATAAAATATATGTGTAGGAATATCAACATTCCTACATGGATATCTAATTACAAATCCGTGTAGCTCTCGTCAAGAAAATGATGATTAAATAAATCAATTATCAACAACCTACACGGATTATTAATTATAAGCCGTGTACAAATCCAACTAGAGCTACACGGTTTTTAATAAAATATCCGTGTAGGAATATCAACATTCCTACACGGATATCTAATTTAAAAACTGTGAAGGAATAAACATTCCTTCACGGATTTGTAATTAAAAATCCGTGTAGGATTTTGTTATTTTTTTTTAATTTTTTTTGTTTTTGGCTAGCCTCCACTTTTGCTAGCCATTAAAATATGCAGTTTTTTTTTAAAAAAAAAACCAGATTCCCAGAATGTAATTTCTAAATTGCACTAATTAATTAAACTATATATACACTAATCAATTAATTTATACAAATCCATATTGTTCATTACAAAATTCTGTATAAAAAAACATTGCCCACATATCTCTAATCTCATCGATTTGCTCGAGCGAGTAAGCGTCCTTTGTCGATTCATACTACAATTACAAATTGGTGATTAGTAACGAGAAAATGTAGATGCAAGATTTATTATATTGATATTATAAAACAAAAAATTAATATGAATTACATACCTATTTTGGAAATTTGAATTGTATTGTTTCGATCCATAGAAGCATGTAAGACATCGTGTAATAAGCGCACTCCCATGACAATAACTGTTGCGGGCACTGAAAGTTTATATTGATCGGCCTATATATGTTAGAATGACAATAATTGTTTGCCCATGACATGAAATAAAATAATTACAGAGGGCTTACATCTAACCACGCACAAATCATCTTATTCTTCTCATCTTTTGACTCGGTTTGTTGTCCTCCGTCTTTAACATATTTGTGAAAAGCCCTTACAAAATTAAGTGATTGTAATTAGAAATTTTGATACACAATTTAATTAGAATTGAAAAAAAATTAAACAAGTGGAAAATTATTCCTTACCTTTTAATAAGTTTGATGAGCTTTTTGGCCGTTAGTAGTAAGATTTTTTCGGGTTTTTTGGAATCCATGGCATAGCACCGATTTGCAGCCGGGATGATGATGAGCAAACAGCAGTGTTTGCTATGGCATAAGAAATATAAACACAATTATAATCACATTTAATTCATTTTTGTAATTATTTAAATTAAAATATGAGTAATACATAATTTAAAAATTGAAGGTTAGAATTAACTAACCACTGGTGGTATGGCACGAGAATGAATTTCTGGTTATTCGCGGCGCAATGGTGCATCGCTCGGCATAGGTACTCGACAGTGTCCTTGGGACAGGAAGAGGTATGTGCGACCATTGCTTCACAACTAAGTCGACCTCCACGAAAGCATACTAGGAACCGAGTTGATCATGGTCCACATCTGTCGCTGTTGGATGTACGAGGCCCTTACCAATAGTAACGGGCACAACACCGACCTAAATAACCAGCTTGCATTTGGTAGCGCTCTGCAATTATCATGTAGTCATTTTAAGAGGAAATGTTACCTAACAACAAATAAAAAAGTAGCAATTAATTAATGAACTAGTATTACCTTTAGATTATCGAACGCGTCTCCCCAGGTCCTGGAAGCTTGACTGCTGCGCCGAAATTCCGGCGAAATGGGAGGTGGGTACTCGGATTGCTGCCTAAACTGAGAGGATAAGCATTCGAAGATTCTTGATTCCATCTCCACCATCTTTGCGTCATGCTCCTGTTGCATTTGCTGGCGGAGCCGCTCCATCTTGACATCCTGCTTTTCACGCTTTCCTCGAGGTTTTGATCCACCGAAGACATCCTTGAAGCCCACGTGGACCCCCACACCCCTAACCCGACCCGGGTGCTCTGGATTCTCTAGCGTTTGAGACAATGCGTCATGCTGCCTGGAGACTGTACGGGCACCCGAATTGACCTCCTCCACCTCCAACTGTTAAAAAAATTGAATAAAACATAAGTTATAATTTTGTTTGAATGACGCAAGTTATAACAAGAATTAAGTACCATTTTCTGAGCCAAGGGCCGCAATTCTTCAGGCAGTCGAATTCTCCCGACGGCTGTTATCTCAGATCTTGCCATGAACCAACCCGTCCCCCTAGGGTTGGTGATCTTTACAACCGGTGAGTCGGAATCTTTGTTTACCTCCAGTATCTTCTTAAATTCGGACAACTTACCCTCGTACCCGCCTGACCCTAAATGGTGCGGGTACTTGTTCTTGGCAACAGTGCTCCTGCCCCTTTCACTTGCAGCCTTCATTAATCAAAGCCAATCAATTAGTGTAAGGCAGAAAAAATGATCAATCGACAAAAAACAGAGTTACAATTTTATAAATTTAGTTACCTGGAACTCGGGGGTTTGCTTAATCGCTACGAAACCATCCCAGATCTCCTGGGTCAACCCGTCAAAGCGTCCGACCGGGTTCTTCCCTTTGTTCATCCATTCGGTCACGAGTATGCTCTTGTATTGCTTCCACCCATCGTTCATTATCTTTAGAGTTTTTTTTCCGACATCATCTGTGATGTTCTATTGAGCCTGATTGACACAAAGCAAATGTCATTTTTCAGTTCATGCATGTACAGCAATCAAAAGAAATATTGAAATGGTGACATTACCTTCACCATCTCCCACCATTCTTGTTTTTCTTCCTTGCTGAAGGCCTTCCAAGAGGGGAAACGGATATCGGCCTTCCTCTTCGCGAAATGGCTGCACCAATTTGAGTAATGCGCCTTGTTTCCCCCCTTCGGACACCCGTTCTTCTTGAAGAAGATTTGAAATAGCTTTTTTTCTGACATGGTTTTGCACGTCGTCGGACCTCTCGTCCTTCTTTGTGGTTCCGACTGGGCTACACCTTGCCCTTCTTCGTCTTCAGGGTTCCCGAAATGCTCACCCGAATGTGACATGATTCTACAAAAAAGAACTCATTTTGGTACAATTTTGGTCTGTAAGAACTCATTTTGGTCTGATTTTACAATTTTGGTACAAATCCAAATTTACAATAAGAACTCATTTTGGTCCAAACCAATACCTTTGCAATGAAGGCAACAAGGCAACAAGGGAGGATCCCAAAGAAGGCCAACGAGCACCAGGGAGAACTCGACAAAATTAAACAATCAACAATTAACGGTGGTTCAAAATAAGAAATGCCCAAATAAGGAGGAAATAGAGAGAGAATAGAGATTGTTTTTATTACCAAGAGAGGCCGACGAGGGAGGCGGCGTAGAGGGAGAGGCGGCGTAGAGGGAGGAGCAGTGACGGATCAGTCTAGGTTTTTGAAAATCAGAGAAGTTGAGGGAAGCTAGAGTCAGGTACTTAGAAATATTTACAAAACATTATAGTATAGCAAGAGGGGAACTTTCCACACGGATATCTAATTAAATGTCCGTGTGCGAAGGGTATCCTACACGGATATTTACTTAAAAATCCGTGTAGGAAAAATAAGAGCGACACAGATTTTTAACTAAATATTCGTGTAGGACAAGCATGCATGGACTCGTACTCTTCACGGTACAATACACAGTCATTCGGACATGCATGTATTCTTTCAATCTTCAATCCCACTGGACAGATCAACTTCTTTGTCTGATATATTGTACACGGTAACTCGTTGTTATTCGGGAGCATTTCTTGTAAAAGTTGTAGTAAGGACGTGAAACTCTTATCGCTCTAACCACTGTCTGCTTTTAAGTTCAATCATTTCAACACAGCTGACAGTTTGGTAAATGCGGTACACCCGGGATACAACGGCTTTTTGGATTCATCAGACAAATACTGAAATTTATCATAATTTTCACCACCAATTTCACATTCCACATCACGTAACATGTCCTTTAAGTTTTCAGTAAACTCGTGTTCTACGTTTTCATCAATATTCATTGTCATCTCATCATCGTCGCAGCATTCGACTTCAACATTATTCAAATTTTTGAAATTCGCATAATCATTGTTGCAATCAAATTCAAAATTATCAGAAATTTGTGCATTCTCATTTATTTCATCACAAAATTTACTGGTGCCACTACTTTCTCTAATTTTCTCACCATGCATGAACCAATATGTATATCTCTCCTTAAATCTCCGACAAATTAAATGAGTTCTAATTTCGTCCAAGTCCTCAAATCCTGTACAATTTTTACAATCCCTACAAGGACACAAAATGTCGGCCTCCTTTTGCAAAACTCTGTAACTCTCAGCAAATTGTAGAAACTCTTCAACTCGGACCAAATATTCCTCACTGTCACGCCGCATTTTATACATCCAACTTCGATCCATCTGTAAATTAAATTAAAAAAAAATGATTTCAATTAATCAGGCGTGGTGGATGGTCGACATATGTATAACCTACCGAATTCTTGGCTTACAAAGGGCCGGTTTACAATCCTAACCCACTCCTTGAACACATGTTAGCGTGATTTAATTAGTATTTGAGAAAAATTCGACAGCATTTCTCCTTAACCCCCCAAGTATGTGTACATACCACATACTCGTAGGAGCAATAAAGAGAAATACTATCGAATTTTTCTCAAATATTAATTAAACCCGCTAACATGTGTTCACATCCTAAATGAGACACAATATTCAAAGAGCAATCCCAAACTGGGGACTATCCAAAATTAATCCCTATTGGATTAATTTTGAACGGGCATGGACCTACAATACACTAATTATTTTACAACCATGCATGCATTAATCAAACCCTGTTACATTTTGTAAAATACAAAAATTGAATTTATAAATGACTATAATATACGAACATCTAAGGAACATTTTTCAGGGAAAATACATAACAGTTAACAGAATAAATTTTACCAATCTGAAGTAATCACCAATAATTATAACGTCTAGAAAATGTATTCGACTGCATACAACAATAATCTGAATATTTAGAAATATTATTTCCAATCCATATTAGTAAGGTAATTAAATTATTATAAATTAGTAACATAATATCTAGTAATGTTAATGTGTTTCCTAAAATTTATTTTGTATCTATTTACAATATACAATAACTTATAGGGACAAAGTGTAAATATGCAAATTTAAAAGAAGAAAAAAAAATGCCAACGTGACACTAAGGCCACGCGGCTCACACGCATATAGGGATCAAATTTTACCCCATCTCCACGTAAGCCTTTCAAGGCATTTTAATTCCCTCTCTTTTCGGATGAGATCAAAGAAAAATAAAACAAACAAATGAGAAGAAAAAAAAACAAGAAGAAGAAGAAGAACGAAACAGAAAGAAAGAGGGAAAGAAAAATGAGAAGAAATAGTGGAAAAAAAGAAAAAGATTTGCAATGTGTTGAATTGGAAGTTATTAGATGCTGTCGCTATCTGACGTAATTATGAAGACACGGACGAGACGTGATTTTTCGAAGAGACAGATTTCTTACGAATTCATCGGTTTGCTTTACGATATCAGGTGCGGGGTTACTGGACTTGTTTGATATTACATTTTTAGAATTAAATTATTATTCGTTTTTCATGTTGAACGACTGATTGTTGCATTATTTGAGATGTGTGAATCATGTGCATAGCCCAATCAAATTATAACTGAATTTTGTGTAATGTTGTTGACCTATCATTTTGTACGGTTTACCATTTGTATGAATCTCCTATTCTGAATTATGGTTGAGTCACCACAAGTTTATGTTTAAGAAAATCTGTTGAGCTCTGCAAAGTCTAGGAGCTATAAACTAGACTTTGGCTACGGAATCCTTATGCGCATATGGTGAACGGCCCTCGCTAATCCCAGTACCTGTTGGGAGGGGGAATCTGATTCTGATTCTGACGGTGACTATAGGTGACTTTAAAGAAACGTCTGACTGATGTCATATCCAGTATGGGACTGGAATGACAGTTTTGTTTAATGTGTTGAGAATGATGAATTCTGAGTTTATTGCATACGAAATATTATCTGACTATGAACCAGACATTAATAAACAGTATAAGCCTAAACACATCAGATGAGGGTCAATGGAGGGTACTGAGTACCGGCAGGTGTGGGTTTAGCTTGGCCACCTGCATGACAAGTTGGTGGGTCACCTGTATGTGTTACCAGACCTAATAATATGAGGTTATGCCAAATATATCTCTGTTGAGTTTCATTTGAGATTCCGTGAATTGAGATTCGATTGAATATGGTGATTGAGCATTTGCATTCATTTATATATATAAATTGAACTGATAATGTCAAGTTGCGAGGATTTAATTCTAAATATGGATTGATTGCAAGTCCAGTGGCCTAATTGTGGCAAAATTCGCACTGGGAGATAATATTATTATTATTTCTCACCCCCACCCCTTTGGGTTATTTTCAGGTTTGTTAAATGGATACAGAGAGACAGTTATGGATTGCACTTGACAGCATAACCACATAAAGATAGAATTTTGGGTTGTTGAAACTGACAGGATGCGAGAAACATTTCTAAAACATAGTTTGTCGTATTCTATCAGATAATTATGTAAATATTTGGTATGTGGTTAATATGTAATGGTTTTATTGGTAATGCATATAAAAGATCCACTGCCTAGCCTATATGTCTTAATAAATATACGCGGCAGGCTGTTATACCCGTATTTTGGGGTGTGACAGTTAAGATGGTATCAGAGCAAGGATATGCAGTGCCAATAATCCATTTGTTGTCTAGAGAACGTCTGTGAGATTCGATCGAGCCATTATTATCATTGACGGAATTCCATCGTGTTTATTAACGACATATTTTAAAGGAAGTGGAATAGTGTTTTTAATTTTAAAAGACCCATCTACGTGTAAAATAAGAGTTTAGGATATAATCGTAACACATCGAAAATATAATCCAATTTTTAATATATAGTTTTACATTGTAGTTAAGAGTACCAACAAGTAGGGATGATTGTGAATTATTTTATATAAACAATAGACAAGAATAGTAAAACTAAATTAATTAGTACTGTTTCTATGATATACGTGGATAACATTATTAGATATATAGTTTACCTATAAATGTTGGATAACGAAAGTAGATTAAATACATAATGCTTCTGTCAATAGTAAAGAGTGATGCCAAACCATTCTTAGAGCTGTACGGATTTATTAGTATGAGTATTTTGGTACGAAAATTCAATTTTGGCAAAGAAAAAAAAAATTAATGTTCAAATTATACTTTATATTGCAATGGAGGCATAGACCATCCTAATTTTAATTTACTGTTACATACACAAACATAGTATACTAAATTAGATTGATTAGTAACATTACATTAGTTATGTCTTTTAATAGAAACACCTGTGAATCCAAAATTACTAGGTAAAGATTTAGAGATAATCTACAGTATGCAGTAATTATAAACTGATGTATATATTTGCTATTTAAGTATAAGGTGTTTAAGATAACAATTACTTTTCGTATAACTAATGAATGGCTTAATTTGTATACTAATTATTATAGTTTGTCATTAGCAGATTGCTATTTTATTAAATAAAGCAATATATCATAATGAATCATTTATGAGGATTTTTTTTTTCCCAACTGTGTATATATATCTGTGTGTGAGTGTGTTAGTAAAGTGTTAATAAAAGAAATTTGAAATTGTCAAAGTATATTTAAGATATAAGTATACTTATAAATTGTCAAGTCAAACTTAATATATATTGAGAATGAATGTTCAAATGTTAAATTAGATTTCAAAGATAATTCTCATAAGTCAAATTTCTGATTTCACTACTACAGAATGGCGCTTCCTACACTGTGGTTATACACGGATTTTCTCTATTTTATGTAAAACCGTGTACCAAATAGGATTTTTCCAATGATCAATGATATCTCTAAGAATCTCATACGGATATTTCATTGAAAAACAGTGTTTCAAAAAAGCCGTTTGAAGTTTACATTTCCTCCACGGATATTTAGTTAAATATCCGTGTAGGATTGTGAGCGAGCTACACGGATATTTATTTAAATATCCGTGTTAGGAGAGTTATTTGTACACGTATTTTTATTTAAATAGCTGTGTATATATGTCGATAGAGTTACACGGATTAATAGATAAATATCCGTGTAGGAAGGTCATCTAGGGTTTCAGCTGAAATAAAAAGCTTCTCTTCCAGCGCCGTTTTGATCACTCTCTCTACGAGGCACATATGAGTTTAGGAAAGATCACTCTCTCTACACGGATTTGCTGAGTTTAGGAAAGTTTTTCCTCCGTTGATTTTACTCGGAGATGGAGGATTCAAAGTCTTTCCTCCCTATTGGAGGTGGAGGAAATGACACTGAATCCTCCATCTCGGAGTAAAATCACGGAGGAAAAATTCATCTGAAATTCAAAGTTTCTCTTCCAGCGCCGTTTTGATCACTCTCTCTACGAGGCACATATGAGTTGAGGTCCTTCTGTATCAGCGTGCGATTGCATTTGTGGGTACGTAGGAGAAAGATGGTTTATTTCGGAATTTTCCTAAACCTACAGGTGCAACCGCACACTGCTACACGAGGACCTGCAAATCAACCAAATCAACCAAGTGAGAGAGATTTGGGGAAGATGGTTTATTTCGGAATCTTGTAAAGAACAATATGGATTTGTATAAATTAATTAGTGTAATTATCAATTTTAATTGATATATTATGTTTTGGGGAATCTGTTTTTGGGCAAAGAAAAAATTCTGATTTATATATAACTTGATGGAAACTAGCCAAAACCAAAAAAAATTACCAAAAAAAAATTCTTGTGGAGAGCATTAATTTTACATTTTGCATTTTATGTCATATTTTGACAAGTTCTTTTTAGGAATTATAAATATTTTGATAAGTTCTTTTTTTATGGAAAGCATTAAATTATACAAAATATAGATTATTAAAATCTATATTTTATTAAATATGAAGTAATATAAATATTTTATTATATTATTCATCATCCTACACGGATATTAAGTTAAATATCCGTGTAGGATAGCCGACGGATGTGAAATTTTATTAAATATGATATAATATAAATATTTTATTATATTATTCATATTCCTACACGGATATGTAGTTAAATATCCGTGTAGGATTCCCTATTTTTATTTTTTTAAATATAATATACTTTCAATTTCATATTTTGATTATTTAAATATAAAAATGAACTTATGTAGATGTTTTCATTGCTGTGAAACTCTTTAAATATTCATTCTTATAAATTAAGAAATGTATTCATTTAGATATAAACTTTGTAAATATTAATTTCTTTATAATTTAGTAAAAGAGGAGATCAACACGGATATGTACTTAAATATCCGTGTAGGATACCTATTGCACACGAATTTGTAATAAAAATCCGTTTAGGAATCCTTGTAGCAGTTCAAAACCAGATTATGTCTTCCAAAATTTTTTAAGTCCCCAATTCACTTATAGAAAGATAGGTTTAAGAGGAACCAATTCATTCTTGTACACTATTTTACAAATAAAAATATTCATCACTGTGTTAGAAATATTAAATATTAACAAATTTAAAATTGTACAACTAATACAAAAAATAAATACAAAAGAACAAAAATGTAAACAAGTAAACTTTCATATATTACTACTGGTAAATATTACAAAAGTTACCAAAATATTGATATAATAAAACTCAAAAAAAAAGAAACTCCTACAATAATAAAAACAAAGAAACTCTAAACAACCGATTTTTTCTTTGTCCGACGAATGTAGGGCTTCGGTGGCGGATGGCCCCTGGGGCTGCGACGTGGGCGAGTCGGCCATGGTGGCCATGGCCGACTTCTGGGATAACCTGGTGGTGGTCGTTCGTAACCGGGTGGGATCCAAGGCATTGGCATGAAATCCTCTGGAAGTGGTGGTAGTGCCTCAACAGGTGGTGGTGGTGCCTCAATAGGTTGTTCTTCTGTGACACACGACATTTTTTCACTTAGAGAAAGATAGGTTTAAGAGGAACCGATTCCGAGGATATATAGGGTTTAAGGCGACTCTTCGTTTTTCTGTGTTTATTTTATGTATATTCAATTTTAAATTTGTTAATATTTAATATTTCTAATTCACAGTGATGAATACATGAAATAAATAGGGCGGGCGCGCATGCTTTGAAATAAATATCATCTTTTCTACACGGATAGTTACGTAAATATCCGTGTAGGAAAAGACGAGACCTACACGGATATGTACTTAAATATCCGTGTAGGATACCTATTGCACACGAATTTGTAATAAAAATCCGTTTAGGAATCCTTGTAGCAGTTGAAAACCAGATTGTCTTCCAAAATTTTTAAGTCCCCAATTCACTTAGAGAAAGATAGGTTTAAGAGGAACCGATTCCGAGGATATATAGGGTTTAAGGCGACTCTTCGTTTTTCTGTGTTTATTTTATGTATATTCAATTTTAAATTTGTTAATATTTAATATTTCTAATTCACAGTGATGAATACATGAAATAAATAGGGCGGGCGCGCATGCTTTGAAATAAATATCATCTTTTCTACACGGATAGTTACGTAAATATCCGTGTAGGAAAAGTGGAGAGCTACACGGATATGGACTTAAATATCCGTGTAGGATACCTACTGCACACGAATTTGTAATAAAAATCCGTTTAGGAATCCTTGTAGCAGTTGAAAACCAGATTATGTCTTCCAAAATTTTTAAGTCCCCAATTCACTTCTTCCTCCTCTGATTTTGAAATTCTTCCATGTCCGAAAATTTTTGAAGTTTACCTAACTTCTCTGAATATATATGTTGATATTTTATTATATTAAATATGATTTGAAAGTTAATATCTGTGTAGTTAAAAAATTTCAAATTATTTTTTTCAATTTCATATTTTGTTATTATTTTTATATTTAAAGATAACATTAGTTAGATTATTCAAAAATTAATATAAATATAAACAGAAATTTAAATATAAAACCATACATCACAGAAAAAGAAAACATTAAAATAACATTAGTAAGAAACTGGTTCGGTGTTACACCATACATCACAGAAATAAAAAAAATAAACTAGCTCGATATAACTGAAATGAAAACACAAAATATAAAACCAACAAAATACAAATTAAACATAATTCCCACTAATTGCCGCGCCTTTTTTTCTTAGGGAAGTAGTTGATTCTCTTGCCTCCATCCTTGTTTACATTGTCCCAAATTCTCTTGCTTCTTCTCAAAGATAACCAAACATCCTCGTCATCCATAGGACCTTCTGGACCGTAAGGCTCATCATCAGAGAACTGGTAGTGATCAGATTCATCGGGGGATGATGTTAATTCAATTACGGGGGGCGGGGCTAAATCACTCCACTCAACTATGTCTGGATGTGGATCAGAGAACTTGAAGGTTTCAGATGGACCAACGAGAGGAGGGTAACCACAGGGAATAGGAAACGGTGGAGGAATTATGGGAGCCCAGTTGGGATCATCTTGGGGGTCTTCGTACGTAGGATTTACCTCGGGGTTTTCAGATGATGGAGGATTTTCAGATGGAGTAGGATTTTCAGATGGAGGATTTTGCACTGTGGGCAAATTCTGGTTAACACTAGGAGGACTCTCCATTTCGTTTTTTTTTTTTTCTGATTTGTACTGTGTAGTGCGATTTTTCACTAAAATCAGCGGTGATTAAATAGAATTAAGGGAGAAGAGAGCGTTTCAACTCCCGCGCGACGTTTGGACTACCCTAAACCCTAAACCCTTCAGATTCATAACGGATTTTGAGCAGAAATCCGTGACGAAAAGTTAATCCTACACGGATAATAAGTTAAATATCTGTGTAGCTATTTATAATCCTACACGGATATATAATTAAATAACCGTGTATGAATGTTATAGAGCTCACGGATATTTAACTTATTATCCGTGTAGGAAGGGTAATTCTGACACGGTTTTTTATTTAAATAGCCGTGGATATATGTTGGGAGAGCAAAACGGATTTATCGCTAATTATCCGTGTAGAAAAGGTCATCTAGGGTTCACCTGACTTAAAAACTTATCTTCCAGCGCCGTTTTGATCACTCTCTCTCCTCTGGATTGGCTGGAATCTGATTTTTGCGCAGCAGGCATCTGTGATTGCTGATTTTAGTTGTGATTTGCTCCTCTTTTTCTTGTTAAGGTTAGTAATACTTCTCTTTTCTTGCTTTAATTTTCTGTTAATTACTTTTTATTGCTTATTTAGGGTTTAGGGTTTGATTAATGCATGCATGGTTGTAAAATAATTAGTGTATTGTTGTCCAATAACCGACCTATTAACAAGCTTGTAGGTCCATGCCCGTTCAAAATTAATCCAATAGGGATTAATTTTGGATAGTCCCCGGTTTGGGACTGCTCTTTTGAATATTGTGTCTCATTTAGGATGTGAACACATGTTAGCAGGTTTAATTAGTATTTGAGAAAAATTCGACAGTATTTCTCCTTATTGCTCCTACGAGTATGTGGTATGTACACATACTTGGGGAGTTAAGGGGAAATGCTGCCGAATTTTTCTCAAATACTAATTAAATCACGCTAACATGTGTTCACATATGAGGCACAATATTCAAGGAGTGGGTTAGGATTGTAAACCGGCCCTTTGTAAGCCAAGAATTCGGTAGGTTATACATATGTCGACCATCCATCACGCCTGATTAATTGAAATCATTTTTTTTAATTTAATTTACAGATGGATCGAAGTTGGATGTATAAAATGCGGCGTGACAGTGAAGAATATTTGGTCCGAATTGAAGAGTTTCTACAATTTGCTGAGAGTTACAGAGTTTTGCAAAAGGAGGCCGATATTTTGTGTCCTTGTAGGGATTGTAAAAATTGTACAGGATTTGAGGACTTGGACGAAATTAGAACTCATTTAATTTGTCGGGGATTTAAGGAGAGATATACATGTTGGTTCATGCATGGTGAGAAAATTAGAGAAAGTAGTGGTACCGGTAAATTTTGTGATGAAATAAATGAGAATGCACAAATTTATGATAATTTTGAATTTGATTGCAACAATGATTATGCGAATTTCGAAAATTTGAATAATGTTGAAGTCGAATGCTGCGACGATGATGAGATGACAATGAATATTGATGAAAACGTAGAACACGAGTTTACTGAAAACCTAGAGGACATGTTACGTGATGTGGAAGGTGAAATTGGTGGTGAAAATTATGATAAATTTCAGTATTTGTCTGATGAATCCAAAAAGCCGTTGTATCCCGGGTGTACCGCATTTACCAAACTGTCAGCTGTGTTGAAATTATTGAACTTAAAAGCAGACAGTGGTTGGAGCGATAAGAGTTTCACGTCCTTGCTACAACTTTTACGAGAAATGCTCCCGAATAACAACGAGTTACCGTGTACAATATATCAGGCAAAGAAGTTGATCTGTCCAGTGGGATTGAAGATTGAACGAATACATGCATGTCCGAATGACTGTGTATTGTACCGTAAAGAGTACGAGTCCATGCATGTATGTCCTAAATGCGGCGTTTCACGCTATAAGCGTAAGGGCATGGAAACTGACGATTGTAACGATGAAGAAAAAAAGGACCGGCCTCCGGCCAAGGTGCTGTGGTATCTACCGATAATACCGAGGTTTAAACGGTTATTTGCAAATTCCAAAGATGCGAAATTATTGCGCTGGCATGAAGAAGAGCGGAAAAAGGACGGAAAACTAAGACACCCGGCTGATTCTCCTCAATGGAGAAATATTGATAGACAATTCAAAGAATTTGGTTCCGACCCGAGAAACCTTAGGATTGTGGTGAGCACAGATGGAATGAGTCCCTTTGGAAGTATGAGCAGTCAGCACAGTACTTGGCCAGTTCTTTTATCCATCTACAATCTTCCTCCTTGGTTGTGCATGAAACGCAAGTACATTATGATGTCATTACTGATCCAAGGACCGAGACAACCCGGAAATGACATAGATGTATATCTCGCACCATTAATCGAGGACCTCCAAAAATTATGGAGGCCTGGTGTCTGGGCATGGGATGCGTATAGCAAAGAGGTCTTCAAATTGCGGGCCATGGTATTTTGCACAGTGAATGATTTTCCCGCATACGGGAATTTGTCGGGTTACAGTACGAAAGGAGCAAAAGCGTGCCCTATCTATGAAGATGACACGCAGGTGCTGAGGTTGAAATATTGTAAGAAGAATGTTTTTATGGGGCATCGCAGGTTTCTCCCCGTTAATCATCCATACCGTCGGAGAAAGAAGACATTCAATGGGAAAAATGAGCTCGGAGTGGCACGTCGTCCATTGGATGGGAAGGGTGTCTTCAAGCGGGTTATGAACCTTGATGTTGTTTTCGGAAAATGCGCCAAAGCACCACCCAAAAATATTTGGAAAAAGAAGTCCATATTTTGGGATCTACCGTACTGGGAATATTTAGAGGTGCGACACTGCCTAGATGTCATGCATGTTGAAAAAAATGTATGCGACAGTTTAATCGGCACCTTATTGAACATTCCTCGCCTGACTAAAGACGGTATTAACGCTCGAAAAGACATGGTGGAAATGGGAATACGACAAAATCTTGCACCGCAGGATAAAGGGAAGCGCGCATACCTACCCCCCGCAATGTGCACCATGTCGAAGGAGGAGAAAAAAAGCTTTTGCCAATGCCTCCACAGTATTAAAGTCCCGTCAGGGTATTCTTCGAATATTAAGAAGCTGGTGTCCATGAAGGACATGAAATTGAAAGGTATGAAATCCCACGACTGTCATGTTCTAATGACACAGATGATTCCTGTCGCAATTCGGGGAATTTTACCAAAGGCCGTTCGGCAGACCATTACGAAGCTTTGTTTTTTCTTCAATGCAATTAATTCCAAGGTGATAGACCCGCTCAAATTGGACGCTTTGCAAGCGGAGGTCGTCGTTGCTCTCTGCCATCTTGAGATGTATTTTCCTCCCTCTTTTTTCGATGTTATGGTTCACCTTGTTGTCCACCTCGTGAGGGAAATTAAGATCTGCGGTCCTGTATTCCTGCGGTATATGTATCCATTCGAGAGATACATGGGTATTTTGAAAAAATACGTAAGGAACCGGCATCGGCCCGAAGGTAGCATTGTAGAAGGGTATTCAACAGAAGAGGCGGTTGAGTTCTGCACTAACTACCTGACCGGTGTGTCTCCTATCGGTGTTCCAAAATCCCGGTACGAGGGAAGACTCCAAGGAGTAGGGACAATTGGGTCGAAAGCCGTATTTGCTGACACAGATGAACTACAAAAGGCACATTTTATTGTACTACAGCACATGGCAGACGTTGCTCCCTACGTGGATGAGCACATGACAATCCTTCGACAACTGAACTACACGAGAAGTCAGAAGTGGTTGAATAACGAGCATAATCGTTCTTTTACAGGATGGCTTAAAGAAAGAGTGAAGGAACACCCTGAAAGGTCGCCCGTAGATGAAATTGTTAGGCTACTGGGCGAAGGACCCCAAGTTGTTGTTAGAACACTCCAAGGATATGAGATTAATGGATATACATTTTACACTAAATTACAAAGTGATAAGAGTGCGACGCAAAATAGTGGGGTGATGTTGGTGGCGGCCTCCGAAGAATTCAGTAGATCCGGGGATGCCCGGGCTGTAATAGCATCAAAGTCATATTACGGTGTTATTGAAGAAATTTGGGAGCTCATTTACAGTCCTCGCCTCAACATTCCCTTGTTTCGGTGTCAATGGGTCGAAGACCGGGGTGTCAAGGTTGATAACAACGGGTTCACACTCGTTGATTTCAACAAAGTCGGGTATGTCGATGATCCGTTCATACTAGCCAAGCAAGCCACACAGGTATTTTATGTCACTGACCCGAGTGATGCTAGGTGGAGCATCGTCCTATCGGGAAAAAGAAGGATTCTAGGGGTTGAAAATGTCGTGGACGAAGAAGAGTACGACCAGTTCGACGAGATACCTCCATTATGCACCGACGTGCCAATCGAGGTACCAATAAGTGAAGAAGAAGCGAACTACATAAGATCTGATCACAACGAAGGACTATGGGCCGATGTACAAAAAGTGAAAAAAAAGAGAAAAAGAAAGAAAAAGAGCACTGTGTAATATTTTGTTTATGTAATATTTTTCAATTATGTAACAATGTTATTTTGCATTTTCCATTATGATTTTGTATTTTTAATTATGATTTTTATGTAATATTTTGTAATATTTTTAATTCACAGTGATGAATTTCTTTAGATATTTATTTTGTAATTCACAGAGATGAATTATCTGGCGGGCATCTCCCGCTAAAAATTTGTTCTTCACCGACGGATATTTAAATAAAAAGCCGTGATAAAAGTGTCTAGAGCTATACGGATATATAAAATAATGTCCGTGTGCTAAGGGTATTCTACACGGATATTTAGTTAAAAATCCGTGTTGCTCTTACTATTCCTACACGGATTTTTAATTAAATATCCGTGTAGAATACCCTTTGCACACGGACATTTAATTAGATATCCGTGTGGAAAGTTCCCCACTTGCTATACTATACTTTTTTGTAAATATTTCTAAGTACCCGACTCTAGCTTCCCTCAAGTTGTCTGATTTTGAAAAACCTGGACTGATCCGCCGCTTCTCCTCCCTCTGCACCGCCTCTCCCTCTACGCCGCCTCTCTCGTCGGCCTCTCTTGGTAATAAAAACAATCTCTATTCTCTCTCTATTTCCTCCTTATTTGGGCATTTCGGGAATCATGTCACATTCGGGTGAGCATTTCGGGAACCCCGAAGTCGAAGAAGGGCAAGGTGTAGCCCAGTCGGGATCACAAAGAAGGACGAGAGGTCCGACGACGTGCAAAACCATGTCAGAAAAAAGGATATTTCAAATCTCCTTCAAGAAGAACGGGTGTCCGACGGGGCCAAACAAGGGGACTTACTCAAATTGGTGCAGCCATTTCGCGAAGAGGAAGGCCGATATCCGTGCAAAATCTTGGAAGGCCTTCAGCAAGGAGACAAAACAAGAATGGTGGGAGATGGTGAAGGTAATGTCACCATTTCAATATTTCTTTTGATTGCTGTACTGAAAAATTTAGGCTCGTCAAACTGAAATATGTTAATTAATTTTCAGTTGCTGTACTGAAAAAATTTAGGGTTGCTGTACTGAAATATGTTAATTAATTTTCAGTTGCTGTACTGAAGGTAATGTCACCCTTTCACTTGCTGTACTGAAATATTTCTTACTGAAAAATGACATTTGCTTTGTGTCAATCAGGCTCAATGGAACATCACAGATGATGTCGATAAAAAAAAAACTCTAAATATAATGAACGATGGGTGGAAGCAATACAAGAGCACACTCGTGACCGAATGGATGAACAAAGGGAAGAATCCGGTCGGACACTTTGACGGGTTGACCCAGGAGATCTGGGATGGCTTCGTAGCGATTAAGCAAACGCCCGAGTTCCAGGTAACTAAATTTATAAAATTGTAACTCTGTTTTTTGTCGATTGATCCTTTTTCTGCCTTACACTAATTGATTGGCTTTGATTAATGAAGGCTGCAAGTGAAAGGGGCAGGAGCACTGTTGCCAAGAACTTGTACCCGCACCATTTAGGGTCAGGCGGGTACGAGGGTAAGTCGGCCGAATTTCAGAAGATACTGGAGTTAAACAAAGATTCCGACTCACCGGTTGTAAAGATCACCAACCCTAGGGGGGCGGGTTGGTTCATGGCAAGATCTGAGATAACAGCCGACGGGAGGATTCAACTGCCTGAACAATTGCGGCCCTTGGCTCAGAAAATGGTACTTAATTCTTGTTATAACTTGCGTCATTCAAACAAAATTATAACTGCCTCCATTTAATTAGTCTTCTGTTTTATTCAATTTTTTTAACAGTTGGAGGTGGAGGAGGAGGTCAATTCGGGTGCCCGTACAGTCTCCAGGCAGCATGACACATTGTCTCAAACGCTGGAGAATCCGGAGCACCCGGGTCGGGTTAGGGGTATGGGGGTCCGCGTGGGCTTCAAGGATGCCTTCGGTGGATCAAAATCTCGAGGAAAGCGTGAAAAGCAGGATGTCAAGATGGAGCGGCTCCGCCAGCAAATGCAACAGGAGCATGACAAACAGATGGCGGAGATGGAATCAAGAATCTACGAACGCTTATCCTCTCAGTTTAGGCAGCAATACGAGCACCCACCTCCTATTTCGCCGGGATTTCGGCGCAGCAGTCAAGCTTCCGGGACCTGGGGAGACGCGTTAGATAGTATAAAGGTAATACTAGTTCATAATCACAATTAATTAATTGCTACTTTTTTATTTGTTGTTAGGTAACATTTCCTCTTAAAATGACTACATGATAATTGCAGAGCGCTACCAAATGCAAGCTGGTTATTTGGGTCGGTGCTGTGCCCATTACTATTGCTAAGGGCCTAGTACGTCCAACACCGACAGATGTGGACCATGATCGGCTCAGTCCCGATAATGCTTTCGTGGAGGTCGACTTAGTCATGAAGGAATGGTCGCACACACCTCTTCCTGTCCCGAACGATGCCATGCTCACTATTGATGATGCCCGGATGTCCACTATCCCATGGCCCAAGAATCAGATCATTTTTGATGAGGTAATATCTAAACAATCAATATCTTTTGTTACATTCAAATCCGCTCTTTTGAAATGCTGAAATTGATCCAAAATTTGATACAGGCTGATCAGGAGAGCCATTTGTCACCGGTACACACGGAGAGAGTGCTGGACGTCGCGTCTGATGCGATCGTCGCGACTGATGCGATCGTGTCGACTGTAGCGCCAGGATCATCACACCACTCTCTGGTCACCGCAAAAGAATACAGCCTTTTGCCCCGTGATTGTCGTCTTCTCCATGACAAATTGATCACGGCACCCGACCCAAAAATGGAAATAGAGATCCAGATCCCTCAGGAGACGTTTCTGCACGAAGCATCTTCTGTGATGATATCTTCCAAGGACTTCATGGATATTTTTCATGCCTCGGGTAGTGATAAATGGCTCGATGTGTCTCACATCACCATTTTCGCCATGTAAGTACCCAAATCTATTTATATCAGATGTGCAGCACTGAAATATATGTTCTAATTTAATATGATGATTTTTCAGGTATCTGATCCGATCCATGGAATCTTGGCCGATTGAAAAAAAAAAGAACTTCTCTTTTTTTCTGGATCCCGGCAAAATCAATGCCACGATGGTGGAATTATTTCCCAAGGAGACTGTCGAGTACCTGTGCAAAGCGATGTTCCATTGCGCCGCAAATGACAAGAAATTCATTCTCGTGCCATACCACCAGAGGTTAATTAATTCTAACCTTCAATTTTTAAATTATGTATTACTCATATTTTAATTTAAATAATTACAAAAATGAATTAAATGTGATTATAATTGTGTTTATATTTCTCATGCCACAGCAAACACTGGTGTTTGCTCATCATCATCCCGACTGCAAATCGGTGCTATGGCATGGATTCTTCAAAGCCCACAGATATCACACTAACAACGGCCAAAAACCTCGTCAAACTTATTAAACGGTAAGGAATAATTTTCCACTTGGTTGATTTTTTTTCAATTCTAATTAAATTGTGTATCAAAATTGCTAATTACAATCACTTAATTTTGTAAGGGCTTTTAACAAATATGTTAAAGGCGGAGGACAACAAACCGAGGCAAAAGATGTGAAGAATAAGTTGATTTGTGGGTGGTTAGATGTGAGCCCTCTGTAATTATTTTAATTTCATGTCATGTCCAAACAATTATTGTCATTCTAACGTATATAGGCCGATCAATGTAAATTTTCAGTGCCCGCGACAGAACGAGGGTTGGGAGTGCGGTTATTACACGATGTCTTACATGCTTCAATGGATCAAAACAATACAATTCAATTTTCCAAAAGAGGTATGTAATTCATATTAATTTTTCGTTTTATAATATCAATAATAAATCTTGCATCTGCATTTTCTCGTTACTAATCACCTATTTGTAATTGTAGTATTCATCGACAGAGGACGCTTACTCCCCCGAGGAAATCGATGATATTAGAGCTATGTGGGCAAGGTTTTTTTATAAAGAATTTTGTAATGAACAATATGGATTTGTATAAATTCATTGATTAGTGTATATATAGTTTAATTAATTAGTGCAATTAAGAAATTACATTCTGGTAATCTGGTTTTTAGAAAAAAAAGCTGCATATTTTAATGGCTAGCAAAAGTGGAGGCTAGCCAAAAACAAAAAAAATTAAAAAATAAAAAAAATAAAATCCTACACGGATTTTTAATTCGAAATCCGTGTATATCTCTTCAAGAAATTTTTAAATAAATGAACCTACATTCCTACACGGTTTTCTAATTAATAAACCGTGTATGAAAGTTTCCTACACGGTTTTCTAATTACAAAATCCGTGTACAAATCCAACTAGAGATACACGGTTTTTTAATAAAATATCAACATTCCTACACAGATTTCTAATTGAAAAACCGTGTAGGAATGTTGATATTCCTACACGGTTTTTTAATAAAAACCGTGTAGCTCTAGTTGGATTTGTACACGGCTTTTAATAAATAATCCGTGTAGGTTGTTGATAATTTGTTTATTTTATCATCATTTTCTTGACGAGAGTTACACGGATTTTTAATTAGAAATCCGTGTAGGAATGTTGATATTCCTACACGGATATGTTATTAAAAAACCGTGTAGCTCTAGTTGGATTTGTACACGGCTTTTAATTAATAATCCGTTTAGGTTGTTGATAATTTGTTTATTTTATCATCATTTTCTTGACGAGAGTTACACGGATTTTTAATTAGAAATCCGTGTAGGTATGTTGATATTCCTACACGGATATGTTATTAAAAAACCGTGTAGCTCGAGTTGGATTTGTACACGGCTTTTAATTAATAATCCGTTTAGGTTGTTGGTAATTGCACACGGATAAATATCCGTTTGCAAAAGATGGGACATTCCTACACCCTAATATCCTACACTGCAGGAAATCCGTGTAGCTCTTTGTGATTATCCGTGTACAATCACCATATTCTGTAGTAGTGTTTCTTAGAAATATTCCAAGTTTATGTTAGATTATTAATGAGGTTGTAAATTAAACCTTGTTCTTGATTGTTGGATATCCTAGACACTGAGATCAATTCGTGTTAGTATTGTTATTGTTTCTTGTACGTCTTGAGATTTATTTAGGATCAAATTGGAAATTTGAAATTCACAAAATATTTTCTGTACGTAGGTTTTTGTGATTAGATCTTGATAGGACGACTAAACTGAATATTTTAATGGAAATGATTTTGACAATCTTTAAAAAAAATGGAGCATGCAAGTGTTATCTTGTTGTAAATCAAGTTGAACAAGTAATCGATTGAAAATCTTATTCATTTTTCTGTTATCTTCTTTAATGGGTTTGAACCCCGAACCTAATACTGACCTCAAATAAGAATTGTACCGATGCTTTATGCATTTGCCTAGCTTGTTGTTGGTGATACTCTGTAGAATTGGTATTAAGCATTAGTACCACTAGATGCCAGTCTCTTATATATATATATTGGCATATTATAATTGAGCTACATGGACCTATTTGCAATAAAGTATAGTCAGGGTGAAATTTGTAAAATTTCCATGGTTGGTAAAATCCCCATGTCAGAGGGATTGAGCTGTAAAATGACCAGACAATAATCTTCAATCTAAGCTAAAAATATATATATAGTTTAGCAATCTTGACTCCCGTATCATGTAATTGTAACTAATAATACAAATGTAGTTAATATTAAATCACCAATATTCATTTGGTAGACTTACATTATAGTTAGGGTTACTAGCATATTATGATAACTGTGTAGCGCTTTAGTATAAACTATTGAAAAAAAAGTCAAATTAAACCAAATAATTTAATGATACTTATAGCTGTGATTAACTTAAGAAATATCACTAGAAGTATAATTTGTACGTACATCCATGTTAAATAACAGAAGTTAAGATAATACGAATATTCTACAAGTAGCAAAGTATAAAGAGATCAAGTATATATAGTTTGTGTCCTTTAATATAGATATGGTTCCAAAACTATTGAGTAAAAGTTAAGAAGAAAATAACGTCATTTTAATATCAAACAGGTCATATATATATGTTGTATCATATATGTATAAATTATATAAGATGTTTCAGATAACTTTGACTTTGATCACATTGCTAATGATAATCTAATTATATGTTAATTGAAGTTTATCATAAATTATGTACACAGACTGATAATATGTTAAGGGTATTTATCTGCTCTTTTATTCTATAGTCGTATCTTCAATGATGTTTGCATAAAGTTTTTAATGCCACTAGATCATTTGACATCATTAAAGAGTTAATTTTTAAAATAGAGGAATATAACATTCTATATAGTACCCAAAATATTATAAGGCAATAATAGAAACATGTTAACTTAACATGAGATATATTATAAATATAATTTATGTTCATAGTAACAAATTAATTACAGTGCATATATTAGACTATATAAGAGTGTTAGCTAACATTAACCGTGAAAAGTAAATGACAATTGGGTCAAACAGTAAGCTATATCATAACAAATTGGTTGTCAAGATTTTATTTATTTATTCTATACATATTTTGATAGAAATAAAAACATGTTACTACAGTTATTTTGAATTTTAATGAGTAACCATTTCCTGTTTGGTAAAAATATGAAGATCGAAACAAAACTGACTGGCCATCAGTTATGATTATCGATCTTACAACATGAAACATATATTCTTTCTTCTTTGACTTGCTATCAAAGAAGAAGAATAACCAAGATATTTTAGTAAACTAAATGATTTAATTAAGAAAAAATAGTAATAATAATTTAAAAAAAAATATTGATCGACTTTTGTCAAACTACAATAATATACAATTTCAAAATGATAAGTAGTATCAGAGTAGCGCAACGGAAGAGTAGTTTTTAACTAACTATTGAATTATGTAAAATACGCATATTAACTCTAGGTCTAATTAATTTAGAATGAGAAAAATATTATTTTATTCTAATCTATTTTGATTTCGAGGACGAAATTTTCTGAAGGGGGGAAGAGTGTTACATTTTGTAAAATACAAAAATTGAATTTATAAATGACTATAATATACGAACATCTAAGGAACATTTTTCGGGGAAAATACATAACAGTTAACAGAATAAATTTTACCAATCTGAAGTAATCACCAATAATTATAACGTCTAGAAAATGTATTCGACTGCATACAACAATAATCTGAATATTTGGAAATATTATTTCCAATCCATATTAGTAAGGTAATTAAATTATTATAAATTAGTAACATAATATCTAATAATGTTAATGTGTTTCCTAAAATTTATTTTGTATCTATTTACAATATACAATAACTTATAGGGACAAAGTGTAAATATGCAAATTTAAAAGAAGAAGAAAAAATGCCAACGTGACACTAAGGCCACGCGGCTCACATGCATATAGGGATCAAATTTTACCCCATCTCCACGTAAGCCTTTCAAGGCATTTTAATTCCCTCTCTTTTCGGATGAGATCAAAGAAAAATAAAACAAACAAATGAGAAGAAAAAAAAAAAAAAAGAAGAAGAAGAACGAAACAGAAAGAAAGAGGGAAAGAAAAATGAGAAGAAATAGTGGAAAAAAAGAAAAAGATTTGCAATGTGTTGAATTGGAAGTTATTAGATGCTGTCGCTATCTGACGTAATTATGAAGACACGGACGAGACGTGATTTTTTGAAGAGACAGATTTCTTACGAATTCATCGGTTTGCTTTACGATATCAGGTGCGGGGTTACTGGACTTGTTTGATATTAAATTTTTAGAATTAAATTATTATTCGTTTTTCATGTTGAACGACTGATTGTTGCATTATTTGAGATGTGTGAATCATGTGCATAGCCCAATCAAATTATAACTAAATTTTGTGTAATGTTGTTGACCTATCATTTTGTACGGTTTACCATTTGTATGAATCTCCTATTCTGAATTATGGTTGAGTCACCACAAGTTTATGTTTAAGAAAATCTGTTGAGCTCTGCAAAGTCTAGGAGCTATAGACTAGACTTTGGCTACGGAATCCTTATGCGCATATGGTGAACGGCTCTCGCTAATCCCAGTACCGGTTGGAAGGGGGAATCTGATTCTGATTCTGACGGTGACTATAGGTGACTTTAAAGAAACGTCTGACTGATGTCATATCCAGTATGGGACTGGAATGACAGTTTTGTTTAATGTGTTGAGAATGATGAATTCTGAGTTTATTGCATACGAAATATTATCTGACTATGAACCAGACATTAATAAACGGTATAAGCCTAAACACATCAGATGAGGGTCAATGGAGGGTACTGAGTACCGGCAGTTGTGGGTTTAGCTTGGCCACCTGCATGACAAGTTGGTGGGTCACCTGTATGTGTTACCAGACCTAATAATATGAGGTTATGCCAAATATATCTCTGTTGAGTTTCTTTTGAGATTCCGTGAATTGAGATTCGATTGAATATGGTGATTGAGCATTTGCATTCATTTATATATATAAATTGAACTGATAATGTCAAGTTGCGAGGATTTAATTCTAAATATGGATTGATTGCAAGTCCAGTGACCTAATTGTGGCAAAATTCGCACTGGGAGATAATATTATTATTATTTCTCACCCCCACCCCTTTGGGTTATTTTCAGGTTTGTTAAATGGATACAGAGAGACGGTTATGGATTGCACTTGACAGCATAACCACATAAAGATAGAATTTTGGGTTGTTGAAACTGACAGGATGCGAGAAACATTTCTAAAACATAGTTTGTCGTATTCTGTCAGATAATTCTGTAAATATTTGGTATGTGGTTAATATGTAATGGTTTTATTGGTAATGCATATAAAAGATCCACTGCCTAGCGTATATGTCTTAATAAATATACGCAGCAGGCTGTTATACCCGTATTTTGGGGTGTGACAAACCCTAAACCCTAAATAAGCAATAAAAAGTAATTAACAGAAAATTATTGAAAGAAAAGAGAAGTATTACTAACCTTAACAAGAAAAGAACGAGCAAATCACAACTAAAATCAGCAATCTCAGATGCCTGCTGCGCAAAAATCAGATTCCAGCCAATCCAGAGGAGAGAGAGTGATCAAAACGGTGCTGGAAGAGAAGTTTTTAAGTCAGCTGAACCCTAGATGACCTTTTCTACACGGATAATTAGCGATAAATCCGTTTCGCTCTTCTAACATAGATACACAGCTATTTAAATAAAATACCGTGTGAGAATTACCCTTCCTACACGGATAATAAGTTAAATATCCGTGTAGCTCTATAACATTCATACACGGTTATTTACTTATATATCCGTGTAGGATGATAAATAGCTACATGGATATTTAACTTATTATCCGTGTAGGATTAACTTTTCTACACGGATTTCTGCTCAAAATCCGTTATGAATCTGAAGGGTTTAGGGTAGTCCAAACGTCGCGCGGGAGTTGAAACGCTCTCTTCTCCAAACGCTCTCTTCTCCCATAATTATATTTAATCACCGCTGATTTTAGTGAAAAATCGCACTACACAGTACAAATCAGGAAAAAAAAACGAAATGGAGAGTCCTCCTAGCGTTAACCATAATTTGCCCACAGTGCAAAATCGGCCATCTGAAAATCCTACTCCATCTGAAAACCCCGCAGAAAATTCTACGTATGAAGACCCCCAAGATGATCCCAACTGGGCTCCCATAATTCCTCCACCGTTACCCTATCCCATTGGTTACCCTCCTCTCGTTGGTCCATCTGAAACCTTCCAGTTCTCTGATCCACATCCAGACATAGTTGAGTGGAGTCATTTAGCCCCGCCCTCCGTAATTGAATTAACATCATCCCCCGATGAATCTGATCACTACCAGTTCTCTGATGATAAGCCTTACGGTCCAGAAGATCCTATGAATGATGAGGATGTTTGGTTATCTTTGAGGAGAAGCAAGAGAATTTGGGACAATATAAACAAGAATGGAGGCAAGAGAATCAACTACTTCCCTAAGAAAAAAAGGCGCGGCAATTAGTGGAAAATATTTTGTATTTTGTTGGTTTTATATTTTGTGTTTTCATTTCAGTTATATATTGAGATAGTTTTTTTTTTCTGTGATATCTAGCTAGTTTATTTTTTTTTTCTGTGATGTATGGTGTAACAATACCGAACCAGTTTCTTACTAATGTTATTTTAATGTTTTCTTTTTCTGTGATGTATGGTTTTATATTTAAATTTCTGTTTATATTTATATTAATTTTTGAATAATCTAACTAATGTTATCTTTAAATATAAAAATAATAACAAAATATGAAATTGAAAAAAATAATTTGAAATTTTTTAACTACACAGATATTAACTTTCAAATCATATTTAATATAATAAAATATCAACATATATATTCATAGAAGTTATGGTACTTTGATAAATTTTCGGACATGAAAGAATTTTCTGTGAATTGGGGACTTAGAAAATTTTGGAAGTCATAATCTGGTTTTGAACTGCTACAAGGATTCCTACACGGATTTTTATTACAAATTCGTGTGCAATAGGTATCCTACACGGATATTTAAGTACATATCCGTGTAGCTCTCCTCTTTTCCTACACGGTTTGTTATGTAAATATCCGTGTAGGAAGACTCTTTCAACACGGATATTTACGTAACTATCCGTGTAGGAAAAGATGATATTTATTTCAAAGCATGCGCGCCCACCCTATTTATTTCATGTATTCATCACTGTGAATTAGAAATATTAAATATTAACAAATTTAAAATTGAATATACAGAAAATAAACACAGAAAAATGAAGAGTCACCTTAAACCCTATATATCCTCGGAATCAGTTCCTCTTAAACCTATCTTTCTCTAAGTGAAAAAATGTCGTGTGTCACAGAAGAACAACTTATTGAGGCACCACCACCACCTGTTGAGGCACTACCACCACTTCCAGAGGATTTCATGCCAATGCCTTGGATCCCACCCGGTTACGAACGACCACCACCACGTCACAGCCCCAGGGGCCATCCACCACCGAAGCCCTATATTCGTCGGACAAAGAAAAAATCGGTTGATTAGAGTTTCTTTTTTTTTTTTGTTATTGTAGGAGTTTCTTTTTTTTTTTAGTTTTATTATATCAATATTTTGGTAACTTTTGTAATATTTACCAGTAGTAATATATGAAAGTTTACTTGTTTACATTTTTGTTCTTTTGTATTTATTTTTTGTATTAGTTGTACAATTTTAAATTTGTTAATATTTAATATTTCTAACACAGTGATGAATATTTTTATTTGTAAAATAGTGTACAAGAATGAATACATAAATTATAAAGAAATTAATATTTACAAAGTTCATATCTAAATGAATACATTTCTTAATTTATAAGAATGAATATTTAAAGAGCTTCGCAGCAATGAAAACATCCACATAAGTTCATTTTTATATTTAAATAATCAAAATATGAAATTGAAAGTATATTGTATTTAAAAAAATAAAAATAGGGAATCCTACACGGATATTTAACTACATATCCGTGTAGGAATATGAATAATATAATAAAATATTTATATTATATCATATTTAATAAAATTTCACATCCGCGGGCTATCCTACACGGATATTTAACTACATATCCGTGTAGGAATATGAATAATATAATAAAATATTTATATTATATCATATTTAATAAAATTTCACATCCGTGGGCTATCCTACACGGATATTTAACTACATATCCGTGTAGGAATATGAATAATATAATAAAATATTTATATTATATCATATTTAATAAAATTTCACATCCGCGGGCTATCCTACACAGATATTTAATTGAATATCCGTGTAGGATGATGAATAATATAATAAAATATTTATATTACTTCATATTTAATAAAATATAGATTTTAATAATCTATATTTTGTATAATTTAATGCTTTTCATAAAAAAAGAACTTATCAAAATATTTATAATTCCTAAAAAGAACTTGTCAAAATATGACATAAAATGCAAAATGTAAAATTAATGCTCTCCACAAGAATTTGTTTTTGGTAATTTTTTTTGGTTTTGGCTAGTTTCCATCAAGTTATATATAAATCAGAATTTTTTCTTTGCCCAAAAACAGATTCTCCAAAACATAATATAACAAAATTCTGAAATAAACCATCTTGCCCACATCTCTCTCACTTGGTTGATTTTGTTGATTTGCAGGTCCTCGTGTAGCAGTGTGCGCTTGCACTTGTGGGTTTAGGAAGCCGCGAGCCTTTCTCCTACGTACCCACATATGCAGGCGCACGCTGATATAGAAGGACCTAAACTACAAAACGGCGCTGGAAGAGCAAACTTTGAATTTCAGATGAGTTTTTCCTCCGTGATTTTACTCCGAGATGGAGGATTCAGTGTCATTTCCTCCACCTCCAATAGGGAGGAAAGACTTTGAATCCTCCATCTCAGAGTAAAATCAACGGTGGAGAAACTTTGAATCCTATATCTCCTTAGATCGTGTAGAGAGAGTGATCTTTCCTAAACGGCGCTGTATAGAGAGTGATCAAAACGGTGCTGGAAGAGAAGTTTTTTATTTCAGCTGAAACCCTAGATGACCTTTCCTACACGGATATTTAGCTACTAATCCGTATAACTCTATCGACATATATATACAGCTATTTAAATAAAAATTCGTGTACAAATAAATTTCCTAACACGGATATTTAACTAAATATCCGTGTAGCTCTGTTCAATTCTTACACGGATATTTAACTAAATATCCGTGTAGGAAATATAAACTTCAAACGGCTTTTTTGAAAACTGTTTTTCAATGAAATATCCGTGTGGGATTCTTAGAGATATCAATTGATCATGGCGAAAATCCTATTTCGTACACGGTTTTACATGAAACCGAGAAAATATGTGTACAACCACAGTGTAGGAAGCGCCATTCTGTAGTAGTGATTGAAAGCCTATAGTGCATGCTAGTATGTACATCTCATTCGTGAACAACTAGACTGGCAATAAACGGACTGGATCTGAAAAGCAGAATTTTTTTTTTATGAGACAACTCATTAAATGTTTTGTTGTTGGTTGCCATACAGTAATATATATATATATATATATATATATATATATATATATATATATATATATATTTTAAATATGGGTTGGGAGTCAAGCCACCCAACACATTTCAAACCCCTATGTATTAATATAGAGGATTTTCCCACTTTGTGGGTTTCGAACCCATGACCTCCCACATGGGAGCCATATGCCTTTGCTAAACAGTAATATTGAAAGCCTTTCATGCATATCACATTGACATATTTTATTTGAAGGAAACTGAACAACTAGGCTGGCAATCTTATCTACAACCGATAAAAGTGTTTTATTTATTGTCGGATAATACTGTCAGTAATAGCGATACATTCATAATTAATAATTTTTGTCGACTTACCTTCAGTAATAATCACTTTTTACCTTCGTGAATCTACAATATATTTTCATGAATACCACCGGTTTGTACTCAACAACCGGTGATGAATATGTACTTAACACCACAGGTTCCTCTAATTGAAACGGTGATGATAGATTGGTACTTCTTTCCTAGAAATGAACTGGTGGTGATAACTGATAAGTTGTACTTATTCATCAAATTAACACAGATGACCTACATCGACTGTTACATACAAGAATCGGTGTTCTTTAGGAGGTGGTGATGTAGCTATTTTGTAGTAGTGTCGGTAATGTACTAGTAGACTCTAATTTTTATCCTAAATCTCACAAAATTTATTAGTCCACCTATATTATGTTAAGCGATTTGAATTGATTGTTTAGACTTTTAAAACGAAGATATAAATATGAAGTATGATTGAGACAAAAAAAAAAAAAGGACGTACATTTTAAACCTACTCATTCTTTTAAATTTTGTGTGTACATGATCATTTAATTTTGGCTTTTTTTTTTCCAAAATTACTAAACTTTTAATTTATTCAACTAGCTAGACCATTCATTGAATGACACGTCACTAGAAGAATTAACAACCATATATATTGACACGTGCCAAACTTTACATGATAGTGGCCTTGTCCCAATGTTTTAATTTAAATCTTAACTTACACTATTAAATGAAATGTACAATAAAATTTGATGAAATAAATATAGTTTAGTCCTTTTTTAAAATATAAGTAACAATCAATTAGATACCAAAGTTACCCCTTCCTGATTTCTTAGGTCCTATATAAGAATCCCAGATCAATATTGCACGAAATTAAGATAGCAAAAGCCAGCTAGCAAATTAGATACAATTATAAGCCTAAAAACTCATCCATGAAGATCACCATAGAAAGTTGTAGGCTAGTGAAGCCAACCTACAATAATGGCAATGTACCTACCACCAACCATCATGTCTGTTTGAGTGTTTTTGACAAAATTACCTTCAATCCTCCAACCCTAATTTCTAACATTGCTATTGAGAAGGGACTCTCTAAGGTCCTTGCCGAATATCGTGAGTATGCCGGAAGGCTTGGTGAGGATCCAAACTACAGTAATTCGGTCATTTTCCTCAATGATCAGGGTGTTCGTTTTGTCGAGGCCACGGTCGACTCTAAACTCGAAAATGTGCTTCCCTCTAAACCAACTAAAGAAATCGAGAACATGTATCCGAGTCTCTACGGTGTAGAGGAGGTGGCACAAGTGCAACTCACACGATTCACGTGTGGGTCCCTGGTTCTTGCTTTCACGCATCACCACTTTGTTGCAGATGGACATTCCACAACTAATTTTCTGGTTGCATGGGGTCTTGCAACTAGAGGTATTTCCATTGATCCGATCCCTTTGCGAACACGCGACATCTTATTCAAACCCCGTGAACCACCTGTCATACAATATGATCATCATAAAACTGAGTACATGAAGAACAAAAGTACAATAAAAACGAGTGGTAACGAATCAAATGGAGAAGAAGAAGAAGAAGAAATAGTAATCCACAAGGTGCATGTGTGTGTCGCGTGAGCGCTCGCCCAGAGCAAAGTCCGTCGTGTAGTTGTTGTGCTTCCATCGCGCGTAGTCGCTGTGCCTCCATCACGCGAAGTCGCATTTTCTCCCATCGCGCGAATTCACAGCGCGAAGTCGCGTTTTCCCCATTTCGCCAGCGTGCGAACTCACGTTGTCTCCATTTCGCCAAAGCAAACTCGCATTTCTCCATTTCCTCTTTTCGTTCATTCATCTCAGGTTTCCAAAAAAAAAAGAGTAAAAATGGCAGAAGACAGGAACTTCTCCAAATCTTCTCAGGTCATCTCAGTGAGATTGAATGGGGCTGAAAACTATCTGTTGTGGTCAAGGCAAATGCTTATGCACTTGAAAGGTCAGAGACTAACCGGGTATGTCACCGGTACAGCAAAGAAACCAGAAGCTGCACAGGAAGAGACTTCTGAGAAGAAAAAGAAGATAGAAGAGACAGCTGCATTTCAGAAGTGGGAGGCTGACGATGGGCAAGTTATGTCATGGCTGGTCAATTCGATGGAGGTTAGACTGCAAAGTCAGTTTATGATGTTGAACACTGCTCGAGAAGTGTGGGACCGAGCAACCGAGATGTACTCTCAGAAGGGTAACCATGGGCAGATCTATCACCTCCAGTCTAAGTCAGATAGTTTGGTACAGGGAGAAATGAGTGTGACTGAGTATTTCTCAGAATTGAACAATATGTGGGAGCAGATGGATTTCTTTGATCCTTTGGCTATGACATGCTCAGTAGATGCACTAGCTTTCACAAACTGGTTGGAGAAAAGAAGGACCTTTCGCTTCCTTGCTGGCCTCAACTCTGAGTTTGAACAGATTCGACAGAGTCTCTGGCAGAGAAATCCTCTACCTGCTCTTCGTGATGCATTTGCAGTAGCGGTTCAAGAGGAAATCAAGAGGAAGGCAATGATACCATTGCCAGTACAGGAGGGTTCAGCTATGTTGAGCCAGCCACACACAGTGTCCTCCTAGGGTGATAAAGTATGTGATCACTGTCATAGGAAGAATCACACTCGAGAGACCTGCTGGGACCTACATGGAAGGCCAGCCAGAGGTCGAGGTCGTGATGGAGGTCGTGGCAGAGGACAAGGCAGAGATCGTGGACTGGGGCGCAGTGGATCAGGATACCAGCAGACACATGTGGCTGACACTACTGGTAAGTCGAGTTTAGGCCCCGATGACATGCTAGCCCAGCTGATGACCTAGCTTGCAGTGAGACTCTCATCCACCACTTCGACTAGCACTGCTGCAACGATTGCTGCTCCATCTGGGGCTGACGGTTACACTCTCTCTTCTCTTCTCACCACTGTAGTTAAACCTGTTAGCACTGTTATGAAAGCCTTAATAGTTGAGTCTAGCCTTGATAGGTCCTGGATTGTAGACTCTGGGGCATCAAAACACATGACCCATAACCCCACAATGTTCAAAACCTATAAGCCTATGTCTGGGAGAGAAAAGGTACAAACAGCCGATGGCTCACTTTGTTCAATAGCAGGAGTTGGGGATGTAACATGTACTCCAGACCTTTAGCTATCGACAGTCTTTCATGTTCCTAACTTCACTAATAACCTTCTATCAGTTAGTCAATTGGTAGATGATCTTAACTGTGTTGTTTCTCTGTCTCCTACTCATGTTGTGTTACAGGAGCTGAAGACAGGAAAGGTGATTGGTATTGGCAAGAGGAGTGAAGGCTTGTACCGACTCAAGCAAGGAGGGGAAGTTTTAGACCCAAGAGCCTGTTTGGCAGAGACTCCAGAGTTGGAGATGTTTTTATTACATTGCCATTTAGGCCATATATCTTTTACTGTACTTGGGAGGTTGTATCCCAAGTTGTACTCTAAGTGTAGCAAGACTAAACTAGTATGCGATGCGTGTGAGTTTGCTAAGCACACCAGAACAATGTATCCCTCTTTTGGTAATAGAAGTTTTTCTTGCTTTGATATTGTTCATTCTGATGTTTGGGGGCCCTCGAGGGTTACTTCTCTGTCCGGTTCTAGGTGGTTTGTCACCTTTATTGATTGTTATAGTCGGATGACTTGGCTGTACCTGTTGAAGAGTAAATATGGAGTTCTGGAATGCTTCAAGACCTTCCACAAAATGGTGGAGACCCAATTTGAGAAGAAAGTGAAGGTGTTCCGCTCAGATAATGGCACAGAATACACCAACAGGGCAATGCAAGACTTCTTACGAGATAATGGTATTGTACATCAAACTACATGTGTGAATACACCTGAATAAAACGGTGTTGCAGAAAGAAAGAGCAGGCATATATTGGAAGTGACGAGGTGCCTCCTCTTTGCCATGAATGTTCCGAGGTACCTTTGGGGAGAAGCAGCACAAACTGCTACATATTTGATCAACAGAATGCCGTTGAGAGCAGTGGACTTCAGTACACCACTTGAAATGCTCACAGGGACGACCTAATTTAAGGTACCTCCCAAAAAGTTTGGTTGTGTGTGTTTTGTTCATAACACAAGTCCAGGTATTAGTAAATTTGATGCTAAGGCTCACAAATGTGTGTTTGTTGGGTACTCCAATGGGAAAAAAGGATATAGATGTTATGACCCTGTGAAAAAAAGGATACTGGAAAGCTTGGATGTGATATTCCGCGAAACAGAACCCTACTTTACTCTCTCCGATGCACAGTCCAATACATCTTTAGTCACATTTCATGACCTTCTTGAGGTGGTTATCACCCATCCCTCGGACCGAGGTGGTCGAGAAGGGGAGAGTAAGAGGGGATCTGATAGCAGTATGGCTGATACTATGAGTCCAACTACAGAGACAGATCTGGACTCAATCCTACCACCTCCTAATAGACAGATCTGCAAGGTTTATACTCGAAAACCTCGTCATGAGAATGTTGAGCAATCTTCCCCCCAAGATCAATACTAATTGCTTGCTCCTGTCGACAGCTTGCTCACACCACAGCCTTCAGGTAACTCAGAGTTACCCTCAGGTACTCCTCTCCTCTCTGATCTTGATCTTCCTATTGCCTTGCGCAAAGGAGTTCGGTCAACTGTTTTGAAGCAAGGAGAAGGTGCCTCCACATCACATCCTATCTCTCACTATGTCTCGTTTGAGACACTTTGCCCAACTTACAAAGCTTTTATAACCTCCTTACACTCTAACTCTGTTCCATGTGATTGGAAGAAAGCAATGCAGGACCCAAAGTGGAAGAAGGCAATGTTCGAGGAGATGAGAGCATTAGTCAAGAATGACACCTGGGATATGGTCCCGAGACCGTTGAATAAGAGCACTGTAGGATGCAAGTGGGTGTACTCGACAAAACATACTCCTGAAGGAAAGGTGGACAGATTCAAGGCCAGATTGGTGGCCAAAGGTTATACACAAACATATGGTGTGGATTATGAGGAGACCTTCTCTCCAGTGGCTAAAATGAATACTGTCAGAACTCTCATCTCGTGTGCGGTAAACTTTGGGTGGGATTTGTGCCAGCTGGATATTAAAAATGCTTTTATTCATGGTGACCTAAAGGAAGAGGTGTATATGGAGATCCCACCTGGGTTTGAAAATGAACAACTGGAGGGCAAAGTGTGTCGTCTAAAGCGCTCCCTGTACGGGTTGAAGCAGTCACCACGAGCCTGGTTTGACAGGTTTTCTATGGCCATGAAAAAACTAGGCTATCAGCAAAGTGGTGCCGATCACACAATGTTAATCCAAAAGAAAGAAGAGAAGATCTGCATTCTGGTTGTGTATGTGGATGATATAGTGTTGACAGGTAATGATCCTATTGAGATGAAGAGGCTTAAGGTCAACCTGGCCACAGAGTTTGAAATGAAAGACTTGGGTGAATTGCGCTACTTTCTAGGCATTGAGGTTGCTCGTTCAAAGAAAGGGGTAGTTCTCTCACAACAAAAGTACGTTCTAGATCTGCTGAGTGATACAGGGATGCTTGGGTGTCGACCTGCCAATACACCCATAGACCCTAATAACAAGTTGAAGGGAGGAATAGGTGATCAAGTAGATAGTGGACAGTATCAGCGCCTAGTAGGCAGACTAATCTACTTGGCTCATACTCGACCTGACATCGCTTATGCTGTGAGCGTAGTGAGCAGATACATGCACGACTCTAGAGTTCCACATCAAGAGGCCGTGTATCAGATTCTGAGGTATCTCAAGAGCTGTCCAGGAAAAGGTGTGCTCCTTAGTAAAAATGGAAACACTCGGATTGAAGTCTATACAGATGCCGATTGAGCAGGATGTCTTGATGATAGAAAGTCTACTTCAGGCTATTGCTCTTTTGTTGGGGGTAATTTGGTTTCCTGGAGAAGCAAAAAGCAGAATGTAGTCGCAAGGTCCACGGCAGAGGCTGAGTATAGGACCATGGCCCAAGGTGTGAGTGAAGGGTTGTGGTTACGAAGATTGTTATTGGAATTGGGGTTGTTAGAGAACAAACCCATAATGTTATAATGTGACAACAAGGCGGCCATAAACATAGCAAACAACCCGGTACAACATGATAGAACCAAACATGTGGAGATTGACCGGCACTTTATCAAGGATAAACTTGATGAGAGCATTATATGTATGCCTTTCGTTCGAACCAAGAAGCAAATTGCTGATATCTTCACAAAGGGGTTGAGTGTCACAGACTTCTCCAATGTAATAGGCAAGATGGGCATGATAAATATCTATGCATCATCTTGAGGGGGAGTGTTGGATATTGTATTGTTAATATAAGGGTATTTTGGTAAAAGTGTGAATATAATAGTTATGGGGGCTAAAGTGTAAGATTGGGTTGTATATGTAGACAGATTATCAATTTATGAAAGATAACTCATTTTTCCAACTCCAAAGACTTTACCCCTACAATTTAATGCCTCAACACTTTGATACTGAAGGATTGTTGTACCTTTTGCCTTCTTACTTGAGAGATGGAAGCATAGACGTAATAGTGCCGTTATTGGATCACAACTTTGATAATTTTAAAAACAACTACTATTCCCTTGAATAATGAGATAGGAATCAAGAATTAGAGGATCGATGATGGCATGCTGATTTTAATTTTAATTAGGTTGCTTAACATAAATAAACTTGTCATGGAAGCAATCATACTTGTTTGGCAAAGGTATTTTTAAAATTTAATATGTATTTGTTTTTATTTAAAAGTTTTTGTAATATGTAATATTTTCATCATTTTCAATGCAAGCCATCATACTTGTTTGTCAAGAAGTATCTTTAAATCTGTGCGCACAATTTTAATTCACGTTGATCAAGATCGAACAAATATTAATATGAGTCGGACGGCTCCAATCAGGTATAACTGATCAAATTCAATGTGATCAATGATAGCTAGTGTATGTTTGTTCAGAATAATTATTTTCATCCCCGCGCTACAGTATCCGCACTGTACCCGCAATGTACATTAAAAGCATGATGTGTTATGGTCCCCACTGATTATTTGCCCCCCCCCCCCCCCCCCTTTCAGTTTCCACACTCGCCTAGAGTTAGCATTTATAAATATAAATACTTGCAAGATAAGAAATTGATACTTACAAAATAAGATATTAATACTTGTGTGTGTCACTTGATATGATAACTCTCTTTTTTCACTCACCAATGGTCCCCGCGTCAACATTCCTCCAATGAAGTAGTGGGGACCCTGCATCCCTACATCAACCTTCCCCAATCGTCCCCGTATCAACCTTCTTCTAACAAAAATAGTTGACCACGGATGTAAATATTTCAGTGCATAAATATAAATCCTTGTATTATTTGATACTAATACTTTCAGATGTTATCTAATGTAATATATTCATATGTAAAAAGCACTTGCAACATTATCTAACAAAAATAGTTGATAACATATGTATAAATACTACAATACATAGGTATAAATACTTGGAATACTTGATATTAATACTTTCAGATATCATCCAATGTCATATGAGTGTAGGTATAAATACTTGTGTGACGACGAGCTTGAAAGTACGCCGTCATGGATCTCATTTGAAAGAGAAAATTACGTAGAAGACGTTAGTGGTTTTAAATTTGCAAAATTTCCCATAGATCGTCAAAAATATGAATAAAAATGAACAGAGAAAAAACCCACCTCTAAAAACGTGTATGGCCCCCCATCTAATTTTTGTGGTCCCCACCATGCCTTTATGGTGCGAGTACTTTTGAGAAATTTAGGAGGAGAAATAATTATTTACATAAAACACTACTACAGAATATGGTGATTGTACACGGATAAATCACGAAGAGCTACACGAATTTTCAGCAGTGTAGGATATTAGGGTGTAGGAATGTCCCATCTTTTGCAAACGGATATTTATCCGTGTGTAATTATCAACAATCTACACGGATTTCTACTTAAAAGCCGTGTAGAAATCCAACTAGAGCTACACGGTTTTTTAATAAAAAATCCGTGTAGGAATATCAACATTCCTACACTGATTTTTAAGTAAAAATCCGTGTAGAATTGTTTCCTACACGGATTTTTAAATAAAAATCCGTGTAGGAAGGTTGCTGAACCGTTTTTTTTTTTTTTTTTTTTTTTAAGCTAGCCTCTACTTTTGCTAGCCAGTAATTATATATTTCAGATTGAATATACATAGTCTTTTGCAAAAATAAATATATAGCATTTTGTATATACATAGCCTTTTGCAAAAATAAATACATAGCCATTTGCAACATATATATATACATAGCCTTTTTTACATGCAATCCCATGTGATCTAACACATAACATACACTTCTCAAGATCCAATACAATGTTTGTATAAACATTATGTCCTTACCACTTAGTAACCATGTGATCAAGGTTTGGGCCAAATTTCCATAAGTTGGGCTCATGTTGCCAAAACTCATGGCTATGATCTACTCTAGCACGAAATTTCATACATACTAAGTTGTATTAGATCCAACATATCAAAAAGGAAGTTTGCATGTGATCCATGACATGATGTATCTTGGTTAAAGGTCTCCAACAATATTGCATCTCCAATAAAAAATACAAGGCAACATATTAATTTGTGCATACATACATACATCATGGAGAATAAAAATTCTCAATTAAAATTTATACATAAAATTAATTGAATCTGTATGGCTTTTATACGAACCACTAAAAATCAATTTCGTAAGAAAAAATTTATTGCATCTTATATGAATTTATGGAGGGAGGGTGGCGAAGAGGATAGTAACCAACCAAGGCGAAGATGACAGTAACCAACCAAAACCCTACAAAACTGAAAAGAAAAATAAAAGAGAAATAAGCAATAATAATTACACATGACCTAAATAAGCAATAATAAGTAACAGAAAATTAGATAACCTTAGCAAGATAGAGAGGAGAAAATAACAACTTCAAATATCTCAGATCCCAGTTGTGCTATGAGCTGAAATCAGACCAATATTTTAATACAGAGATAGAGAGAGAGAGAGAGTATTATAAAATCAAAACGGCATTGGAGGGAAAATGCCTTTTTATATAACCAAAACCCTAAAACTACCTTTCTACACGGATTTTTCACTATAAATCCGTGTAGCTCTCTAGCCTTTCTACATTGTTATTTAAATAATAATCCGTGTACAATAATCCCTTCCTACACGGATTTTTTAATAAAAATCCGTGTAGCTCTCTATCATTTCTACACTGTTATTTAAACAATAATCCGTGTACAATAACCCTTTCCTACACGGATTTTTTAATAAAAATCCGTGTAGCTCTCTCACCATTCCTACACGGATATTTAACTAAATATCTGTGTAGGAAATGTAAACTTCAAACGGCTTTTTTGAAACACTGTTTTTCAATGAAATATCCGTGTGGGATTCTTAGAGATATCATTGATCATTGGAAAAATCCTATTTGGTACACGGTTTTACATAAAACCGAGAAAATCCGTGTACAACCACAGTGTAGGAAGCGCCATTCTGTAGTAGTGAAAGTTGTTCATCTCATAGATATAAATACTTCCGTGTATAGGTATAAATACTTCTGTGTATAGATATTAATACTTTGAGAAAAAAATTCAGTCCTGGAGTTTTTACGGTCCTCCAAGTTGTTATGGCAGTTATGAAAGTTATGGTGCGGGTATTGATATCAGCTTCCTAACAATAAATATATAGTTTTCATTTTCATTTTTTATTTTACTTATGTGTGATTCTTCTTGAATTTTCTTTTCTTTCATTTTGAATGATAACAATCCATGGCCAGGGGCGGACCTATATAGAGTCAGAGGGCGGCAGTTGCCCTCCCCCCCCTCTGGATTTTGAATTTCAGTGGAAAATTTTGGGTTCAGTACTAGTCTGCCTCTCCCTGAAAATTGTTTTGCCCCTTCCTGGATTGAAAAGTCTGTCAATCTAGTTCAAAAATACTGTTAGTTGAGAAACTTTGTTGGTTTATAAAAAAATGTTGAGACCTGAAGAGGGAATTTAGTGTTATCGTAGAAGAGGTGAATAAAAAGAAGAATCTGACTAGTGGGGACAAAAGACGCATGATTAAAGAGTTGAAATTAATAGTAACATGGGCTGTATTTTTGTTTAGTTTTGGGCTGCATGAATTTGGACTGAAATAAAATCAATGGGGACTGGGGACTAGATAAGAATGTCAGATGAAAATAAATTCGCGCTGAAGCAATTTCCATGATTGTAAGTGCCAAACCGACAAGGAAATAAAATAAATGAAGAGATTTGACAGAATTGAATTGGCACAAGTCAATTATCCGAAAATTATATCCTTTAAATTTATGCTAGTGAATTGAAGTGAAATCTTCCATAAAAAATTGCTTTCCGATCATTGTGCAAAACATATTGGTCTACCGATTTCAAAAGGTTGAATTTGTTTATTTTTTTCATCGATTTTCTTAGTAACTTTTATATTTATGTACATATCATGCAATTCTAGTCAATTTAAAGACTTTTACGGTACAAATTAACTTTTTTTTTAAATATGTAAAATGATATTATTTTGTTGTTTATTATTATGTAAGAGCATATTATTTTTATGATTTTTTATTACGTTATTGTTTTTATCTAATATCCGATTAGTTAATGGGTTTGAATCCGATAAGATTATTCGAATCTGATTCTTGCTCCTCCCTGGAAGAAATCCTGTGTCCGCCTCTGTCCATGGCTGTATACTGTTTCTTAAGCAATAAGTGTTGAAACCTAAGTTTTGAAAACTCAAAATTAATTTCAGTAGCATGCAGCCCCTGTAAGTCACTTATGTCAGTTTCTTAAAATATCGTCTTAGTTTACTTTATTGCGATTATAGTGACAACCCCTATATATATAGTGGCAAAATCGTTCAAATTTTGTGTAATGCTGGAATCTATATTTGGTGAGCTTAATTTATTCTTTAGTGATGATATGAAAACTTGCCACATGCACATGTTAAATGCGTGCGCGCGCGCGCGCACGTTCGTCAAACTCGGTATGATTAGAACAACACAAGTTATAATATGCCTAAAACATAGCACAAGGACTCAACCGATTAGTTAATTCTCGAAGATTCTTGACGGAAACTAGATAATAGTCAATTATAAGCTAATCCTGATCATGATAGACTCAGAACTTAAAAATTGTTAAAAACAAAAGTTGTAGAATTTATCGTATATTTTACAACACTTAAATTAACAACTTAGACTTGTAATGAGAGATTTTTGTTTTTTATGGTTAGTGGTTAAAATTACCACTAACAGATATATTGATAAGAAAAAGTTACAAAATCCTAAGTTCTATCATCTCATATAGTATAATAATAAATATTTACATTCATACTTAATTTTAGAATTTATTTTCAATCTCGCTTCACGACCAGATCCACTTCTTCGATAGCCGCCACGCTCCGACAACGATCGGATTTAGTCACCATCGCGCACCAATCGAGATGAAAACTCTACACTCCGAGCTCCGATATTATTGCATTTTCGGCTCCAATATTTTCCAATTTCTTGTTCAAAGAAAGCTAATTCGTCCTTGTTCTTGTGCATAACAACCTCATTTGCGGTTGTTCTTATGCTTAGCAACATCAATTGTCCTTGATCTTGTACTTATCAACCACATTTACTCTAATTCTTGTGCTTAGGAAGCTCATATGCCTATGTGCTTGTGCTTAAAATCCTCATTTGTCATTGCTCTTTTGATTATCAACATCATGCAATAGTTCAGGTGCTTAACAACCTAATTTTCTCTTGTTCTTGTGCTAAGCAACATCATTTGCATTAGTTCGTGTGCCTAACAACCTCATTTGTCATTGTTTTTATACTGGGCAATCACATTTGTTGTTGTTCTTGTGCTTATAAACCTCTTTTGCTCATGTTCATGTGCTTAGCAACCTCATTTGTGGTTGTTTTTGTGCTGAGCAACATCATTTGCCCTTAAACTTGCGCTTATGAATCTCATTTGTCATTATTATTGTGATTATCAATATCATATGCATTACTTCATGTGCTTAGCAACCTAATTTGTAGTTGTTCTTGTGCTAAGCAACCTAATTTGCCATTATTCTTGTGCTAAGTAATATCATTTGCATTACTTTTTGTGCTTAGAAACCTCATTTTTCATTGTTCTCATGCTTAGCATCCCCATTTGTTGTTGTTATTGTGCTTAGCAACCTAACTTGCCATTGTTCTTGTGCTAAGTAACATCATTTGAATTACTTCTTGTGTTTAATAACTTCCTTTGTCATTATTTTTATTCTCAACAAGCTCATTTGTTGTTGTACTTGTGCTAATCAACCACTTTTACTCTTGTTCATGTGCTTAGCAACCTCATTTGCGGTTGTTCTTGTGCTGAACAATATCATTTGCCCTTGAACTTGCGCTTATGAATCTCATTGTCATTGTTATTGTGATTATCAACATCATTTGCATTACTTCATGTGCTTAGCAACATAATTTGCAGTTGTTCTTGTGCTAAACAACCTAATTTGCGGTTGTCCTTGTGATTAGCAACATTAATTGCCCTTCATCTTGTATTTATCAACCTCATTTACTATAATTCTTGTGCTTAGGAACCTCATATGCCTATGTGCTTGTACTTAAAATCCTCATTTGTCATTGTTCTTTTGATTATCAACATTATTTGCATTAGTAAGGTGCTTAACAACCTAAATTTATCTTGTTCTTGTGCTAAACAACATCATTTGCTTTAGTTCGTGTGCCTAACAACCTCATTTGTGTTTTTATACTTGGCAACCACATTTGTTATTGTTCTTTGTTTATAAACCTCTTTTGCTCATGTTCATGTGCTTATCAACCTCATTTGCATTTGCTCTTGTGCTTAAGAACTTCATTTGCCCTTGTTTGTGTGCTTAACAATCTCAATTGGCCTAGTTCGTGTGCTTAACAACCTTTTTTGCACTTGATCTTGTGCTTATGAACCTCGTTTGCATTTGTTCTTGTGCTTAGGAACTTCTTATGCCCTTGTTTGTGTGCTTAACAACCTCAATTGGCGTTGTTCGTGTGCTTAACAACCTCTTTTGCCTTTGATCTTGTTCTTATGAACCTCATTTGCGTTTGCTCTTGTGCTTAGGAACCTCATTTGCCCTTGTTTGTGTGCTTAACAACCTCAATTAGCGTTGTTCGTGTGCTTAATAACCTCTTTTGCCATTTATCTTGTGCTTATGAACCTCGTTTACATTTGTTCTTATGCTTAGGAACCTCATTTGCCCTTATTTGTGTGCTTAACAACCTCAATTGGCATTGTTCGTGGGCTTAACAACCTCTTTTGCCCTTGATCTTGTGCATATGAACCTCGTTTTCATTTGTTCTTGTGCTTAGGAACCTCGTTTGCCCTTGTTTGTGTGCTTAACAACCTCAATTAGCATTGTTCGTGTGCTTAACAACCTCTTTTGCCGTTGATCTTGTGCATATGAACCTCGTTTGCATTTGTTCTAGTGTTTAGGAACCTCGTTTGCCCTTGTTTGTGTGCTTCACAACCTCAATTGACGTTGTTCGTGTGCTTAACAAACTCTTTTGCCCTTGATCTTGTGCTTATGAACCTCATTTGCATTTGTTCTTGTGCTTAGGGACCTCAATTGGCATTGTTCGTGTACTTAACAACCTCTTTTGCCCTTGATCTTGTGCTTATGAACCTCGTTTGCATTTGTTCTTGTACCTAGGAACCTCGTTTGCCCTTTTTTGTGTGCTTAACAACCTCAATTATCGTTATTCGCGTGCTTAACAACCTCTTTTACCCTTCATCTTGTGCTTGTGAACCTCATTTGCATTTGTTCTAGTGCTTAGGAACCTCATTTACCCTTGTTTGTGTGCTTAACAACCTCAATTGGCATTGTTCGTGTGCTTAACAACCTCTTTTGCCCTTTATCTTGTGCTTATGAACATCGTTTGCATTTGTTGTTGTGCTTAGAAACCTCGTTTGCCCTTGTTTGTGTGCTTAACAATCTCAATTGGCGTTGTTCGTGTGCTTAACAGCCTCTTTTGCACTTGATCTTGAGCTTATAAACCTCGTTTGCATTTGTTATTGTAATTTGGAACCTTGTTTGCCCTTGTTTGTGTGCTTAACAACCTCAATTGGCGTTGTTCGTGTTCTTAACACCTCTTTTACTCTTGATCTTGTGCTTGTGAATCTCATTTGCATTTGTTCTTATGCTTAGGAACCTCATTTACCCTTGTTTGTGTGCTTAACAACCTCAATTGGCGTTGTTGGTGTGCATAACAAACTCTTTTGCCTTTGATCTTGTTCTTATGAACCACATTTTCGTTTGTTCTTGTGCATAGGGAACCTCATTTGCCCTTATTTATGTGCTTAACAACCTCAATTAGTGTTGTTCGTGTGTTTAACAACCTCTTTTGCCCTTTATCTTGTGCTGATGAACCTCGTTTGTATTTGTTCTTATGCTTAGGAACCTCGTTTGCCCTTGTTTGTGTGCTTGACAACCTCAATTGGCATTGTTCGTGTAATTAACAACATCTTTTGCCGTTGATCTTGTGCATATGAACCTCGTTTTCATTTGTTCTTGTGCTTAGGAACCTCGTTTGCCTTTGTTTACGTGGTTAACAACCTCAATTGGCGTTGTTCGCGTGCTTAACAACCTCTTTTGCCATTGATCTTGTGCTTATGAACCTTATTCGCATTTTCTCTTGTGCTTAGGAACCTCATCTGTCCTTGTTTATGTGCTAAACAACCTCAATTAGCGTTGTTCGTGTGCTTAACAACAACCTTTGCATTTGTTCTTGTGCTTAGGAACCTCGTTTGCCTTTGTTCTTGTGCTTAGGAACCTCGTTTGCCCTTATTTGTGTGGTTAGCAACCTCAATTGGCGTTGTTCGTGTGCTTAACAACCTCTTCGGCCTTGATCTTGTGCATATGAACCTCGTTTGCATTTGTACTTGTGCTTAGGAACCTCGTTTGCCCTTGTTTGTGTGCTTAACAACCTCAATTGGCGTTGTTCGTTTGCTTACCAACCTCCTTTGTATTTGTCCTTGTGCTTAGGAACCTCGTTTGCCTTTGTTCTTGTCCTTCGGAACCTCGTTTGTCTTTGTTCTTGTGCTTAGCACTTCTTGTGCCCTTGTTTGTGTGCTTAACAACCTCAATTGGCGTTCTTCGCGTGCTTAACAGCTTCTTTTGCCCTTGATCTTGTCCTTATGAACCTCATTTGCGTTTGTTCTTGTGTTTAGGAACCTCGTTTGCCCCTGTTTGTATGCTTAGCAACCTCAATTGGCGTTGTTCGTGTGCTTAACAACCTCTTTTACCTAGTGCATATGAACCTCGTTCACATTTGTTCTTGTGATTAGGAACCTCGTTTGCCCTTGTTTGTGTGCTTAACAACCTCAATTAGCGTTGTTTTTGTGCTTAACAACCTGTTTTACCCCTGTTCTTGTGCTTATGAACCTCGTTTGCATTTGTTCTTATGCTTAGGAATCTTCTTTGCCTTTGTTCGTGTCCTTAACAACCTCAATTGGCGTTGTTCGTGTGCTGAACAACCTCTTTTGCCCTTGATCTTCTGCATATGAACCTAATTTGCATTTGTTCTTGTTCTTAGGAACCTTGTTTGCCCTTGTTTGTGTGCTTAACAACCACAATTAGCGTTGTTCGTGTGCTTAACGGCTTCTTTTGCTCTTGATCTTGTTCTTATGAACCTCATTTGCCCTTGTTTGTGTACTTAAGAACCTCAACTAGCGTTGTTCGTGTGCTTAACAACCTTTTTTGCCCATTATCTTGTGCTTATGAACATGTGTGCATTTGTTCTTGTGCATTGGAACCTCGTTTGCCCTTGTTTGTGTGCTTAACAACCTCAATTGGCATTGATCTTGTGCATATGAACCTTGTTTTCATTTGTTCTTGTGCTTAGGAACCTCGTTTGCCCTTGTTTGTGTGCTTAACAACATCACTTAGCGTTGTTCGTGTGCTTAACTACGTCTTTTGCCCCTCATCTTGTGCTTATTAACCTCGTTTGCATTTGTTCTTGTGCTTCGGAACCTCGTTTTCCCTTGTTTGTGTGCTTAACAACCTCAATTGGTGTTGTTCGTGTGCTTAACAACCTCTTTTTCCATTGATCTTGTGCTTGTGAACCTTATTTGCATTTGCTCTTGTGCTTAGGAAACTCATTTGCCCTTGTATGTGTGCTTAACAACCTCAATTAGCGTTGTTCGTGTGCTTAACAACCTCTTTTGCACTTGATCTTGCCCTTATGAACCTCGTTTGCATTTGTTCTTGTACTTAGGAACCTCGTTTGCCGTTGTTTGTGTGCCTAACAACCTCAATTGGCATTGTTCGTGTGCTTAACAACCTCTTTTACCCCATGATCTTGCGCTTGTGAACCTCATTAGCATTTGTTCTTGTGCTTAGGAACGTCATTTGCCCTTGTAAGTGTAGTTAACAACCTCAATTGGCATTGTTCGTGTGCTTAACAACCTCTTTAGCCCTTGATCTTGTGCTAATGAACGCCATTTGCATTTGTTCTTGTGCTTAGGAACCTCGGTTGTCCTTCTTTTTGTGCTTAACAACCTCAATAATCGTTGTTTGAGTGCTTAACAACCTCTTTTGCCCTTGATCTTGTGCTTATAAACCTCATTTGCATTTCTTCTTGTGCTTAGGAACCTCGTTTGCCCCTGTTTGTGTTCTACAACCTCAATCGGCGTTATTCGTGTGCTTAACAACCTCTTTTGCCCTTTATCTTGTGCTTATGAACCTCGTTTACATTTGTTCATGTGCTTAGGAATCTCGTTTGCCCTTGTTTGTGTGGTTAGCAACCTTAATTGGCGTTGTTCGTGTACTTAACAACCTCTTTTGCCTCTGATCTTGTGCACATGAACCTCGTTTGCATTTGGTCTTGTGCTTAGGAACCTCGTTTGCCCTTGTTCGTGTGCTTAACAACCAGTTGTGCCCTTGATCTTCTGCTTATGAACTTCATTTGCATTTGTTCTTGTGCTTAGGAATCTCGTTTGCCCTTGTTTCTATGCGTAGCAACCTCAATTGGCGTTGTTCGTGTGCTTAACAACCTCATTTGTATTTGTCCTTGTGCTTAGGAACCTCGTTTGCCTTTGTTCTTGTGCTTAGGAACTTCTTGTGCTCTTGTTTGTGTGCTTAATAACCTCAATTGGCGTTGTTCGCGTGCTTAACAGCTTCTTTTTCCCTTGATCTTGTGCATATGAACCTCGTTTGCATTTGTTCTTGTGATTAGGAACCACGTTTGCCCTTGTTTGTGTGCGTAACAACCTCAATTAGCGTTGTTTGTGTGCTTAACAATCAATTTTGCCCCTGATATTGTGCTCATGAACATCTTTTGCATTTGTTCGTGTGCTTAGGAATCTCGTTTTCCCTTGTTTGTGTGGTTAACAACCTCAATTGGAGTTGATCGTGTGCTTAACAACCTCTTTTGCCCTTGATCTTGTGCATATGAACCTCGTTTACATTTGTTCTTGTGCTTACAAACCTCGTTTTCCCTTGTTTTTGTGTTTAACAACCTCAATTGGTCGTTTTCCCTAGTTTGTGTGCTTAACAACCTCAATTGGTCGTTTTCCCTTGTACGTGTGCATAACAAACTCCTTTACCCATGATGTTGTGCTTATGAATCTCATTTGCATTTGTTATTGTGCATAGGAACCTCATTTGCCCTTGTATGTGTGCTTAACAACCTTAATTGGCGTTGTTCGTGTGCTTAACAACCTCTTTTGCCCATGATCTTGTCCGTATGAACCCCATTTGCATTTGTTCTTGTGCTTAGGAACCTCATTTGCCCTTGTTTGTGTGCTTAGCAACCTCAATTGGCGTTGTTCCTGTGCTTAACAACCTCTTTTGCCCATGATCTTGTACATATGAACCTCGTTTGCCCTTGTTTATGTGCTTAACAACCTCAATTAGCGTTGTTTGTGTGCTTAACAACCTGTTTTGCCCCTGATCTTGTGTTTATGAACCTCGTTTGCATTTGTTCTTGTGCTTAGGAATCTAGTGTGCCCTTGTTCGTGTGCTTAACAACCTCAATTGGCGTTGTTCGTGTGCTGAACAACCTCTTTTGCAGATGATATTCTGCGTATGTACCTAATTTGCATTTGTTCTTGTGCTTAAGAACCTCGTTTGCCCTTGTTTGTGTGCTTAACAACCTCAATTAGCGGTGTTTGTGTGCTTAACAACCAGTTTTGGCCCTGCTCTTGTGCTGATGAACCTCTTTTGCATTTGTTCGTGTGCTTACGAATCTCGTTTTCCCATGTTTGTGTGCTTAACAACCTCAATTGGCGTTGTTCGTGTGCTTAACAACCTGTTTTGCCCTTGATCTTGTGCATATGAACCTCGTTTACATTTGTTCTTGCACTTAGAAAAATCGTTCTCCCTTGTTTGTGTTCTTAACAACCTCAATTGGTCGTTTTTCCTTGTTTGTGTGCTTAACAACCTCAATTGGCGTTGTTCGTGTGCTTAACAAACTCCTTTACCCATGATCTTGTGCTTATGAATCTCATTTGCATTTGTTATTGTGCTTATGAACCTCATTTGCCCTTGTATGTGTTCTTAACAACCTTAATTGGCGTTGTTCGTGTGCTCAACAACCTCTTTTGCCCTTGATCTTGTCCTTATGAACCCCATTTGCATTTGTTCTTGTGCTTAGGAACCTCGTTTGCCCTTGTTTGTGTGCTTAACAACCTCAATATGCGTTGTTTGTGTGCTTAAAAGCCTCTTTTGCCCTTGATCTTGTTCTTATGAACCTCATTTGCGTTTGTTCTTGTGCTTAGGAACCTCATTTGACCTTGTTTGTGTATTTAAGAACATCAATTAGCGTTGTTCGTGTGCTTAACAACCTCTTTTGCCCTTTATCTTGTGCTTATGAACCTTGTTTACATTTGTTCTTGTGCTTAGGAACCTCGTTTTCCCTTGTTTTTGTCCTTAGCAACCTCAATTGGGGTTGTTTGTGTGCTTAGCAACCTCTTTTGCATTTGATCTTGTGCATATGAACCTCGTTTGCATTTGGTCTTGTGCTTAGGATCCTCGTTTGCTCTTGTTTGTGTGCTTAACAACTTGTTTTGCCTCGGATCATGTGCTTATGAACCTCGTTTGCATTTGTTCTTGTGCTTATGAACCTCGTTTGCCCTTGTTTGTGTACTTAACAACCTCAATTGGCATTGTTCGTGTGCATAACAACCTCTTTTTCCCTTAATCTTCTGCATATGAACCTAATTTGCATTTGTTCTTGTGCTTAGGAACCTCGTTAGCCCTTGTTTCTGTGCTTAACAACCTCAATTGGCGTTGTACGTGTGCTTAACAACTTCTTTTGCCCTTGATGTTGTGCTTAGGAACCTCGTTTGCCTTTGTTCTTGTGGTTAGGAACCTCGTTTGCCCTTATTTGTGTGGTTAGCAACCTCAATTGACGTTGTTCGTGTGCTTAACAACCTCTTTTACCCTTGATCATGTGCATATGAACCTCGTTTGCATTTCTTCTTGTGCTTGGGAACCTCGTTTGCCCTTGTTCGTGCAGTTAGCAACCTCAATTGGCGTTGTTTGTGTGCTTAACAACCTCATTTGTATTTGTCCTTGTGCTTCGGAATCTCGTTTGCCTTTGTTCTTGTGCTTAGAAACCCCGTTTGCGTTTGTTCTTGTGCTTTGGAACTTCTTGTGCCCATGTTTATGTGCTGAACAACCACAATTGCCGTTGTTCGTGTGCTTAGCAGTCTCTTTTGCACTTGATCTTGTTCTTATGAACCTCATTTGCGTTTGTTCTTGTGCTTAGGAACATAATTTGACCATGTTTGTGTACTTAAGAACCTCAATTAGCGTTCTTCGTGTGCTTAACAACCTCTTTTGCCTGTGATGTTGTGCATAGGAACCTCGTTTGCATTTGGTCTAGTGCTTAGGAACCTCGTTTGCTCTTGTTTGTGTGCTTAACAACCTATTTTTCCACGGTTCTTGTGCTTATGAACCTCGTTCGCATTTGTTCTTGTGCTTAGGAACCTCGTTTGCACTTTTTTGTGTGCTTAACAACCTCAATTGCCTTTGTTCGTGTGCTTAACCTCTTTTGCCCTTGATATTATGCGTATGAACCTAATTTGCATTTGTTCTTGTGCTTAGGAACCTCGTTTGCCCTTATTTGTCTGGTTAGCAACCTCAATTGGCGTTGTTCGTGTGCTTAACAACCTCTTTTGCCCTTGATGTTGTTCATATGTACCTCGTTTGCCCTTGTCTGTGTGCTTAACAACCTCAATTGGCGTTGTTCGTGTGGTTAACAACCTCTTTTGCCCTTGATCTTCTGCTTATGAACTTCATTTGCATTTGTTCTTGTGCTTAGGAATCTCGTTTGCCCTTGTTTGTGTGCATAGCAACATCAATTGGCGTTATTCGTGAGCTTAACACCTCATTTGTATTTGTCCTTGTACTTTAGGAACCTCGTTTGCCTTTGTTATTGTGCTTAGGAACTTCTTCGGCCTAGGAACTACTTGTGCCCTTGTTTGTGTGCTTAACAACCTCAATTGGCGTTGTTCGCGTGCTTAACAGCTTCTTTTGTCCTTGATCTTGTAATTATGAACCTCATTTGCGTTTGTTATTGTGCTTAGGAACCTCATTTGCCCTTGTTTGTGTACTTAAGAATCTGAACTAGCGTTGTTCGTGTACTTAACAACCTCTTTTTCCCTTTATCTTGTGCTTATGAACCTCATTTACATTTCTTCTTGTGCTTAGGAACCTCATTTGCCCCTGTTTGTGTGCTTAGCAACCACAATTCGCGTTGTTCGTGTGCTTAACAGCCTCTTTTGCCCTTGATCTTGTGCATATGAACCTCGTTTACATTTGTTCTTATGCTTAGAAACCTCGTTTTCCCTTGTTTGTGTGCTTAACAACCTCAATTGGTCGTTTTCCCTTGTTTGTGTGCTTAACAACCTCAAATAGCGTTGTTCGTGTGGTCAACAACCTCTTTTACCCTTGATATTGTGCATATAAATCTCGTTTGCATTTGTTCGTGTGCTTAGAACCTCGTTTTCCCTCGTTTGTATGCTTAACAACCTCAATTGGCGTTGTTCCTGTGCTTAACAACCTCTTTTGCCCTTTATCTTGTGCATATGAATCTCATTTGCATTTGTTCTTGTGATTAGGAACCTCGTTTGCCCTTGTTTGTGTGCTTAACAACCTCAATATGCGTTGTTTGTGTGCTTAACAGCCTCTTTTGCCCTTGATCTTGTTCTTATGAACCTCATTTGCGTTTGTTCTTGTGCTTAGGAACCTCATTCGGCCTTGTTTGTGTACTTAAGAACCTCAATTAGCGTTGTTCGTGTGCTTAACAATCTCTTTTGCCCTTTATCTTGTGCTTATGAACCTTGTTTACATTTGTTCTTCTGCTTAGGAACCTTGTTTTCCCTTGTTTTTGTGCTTAGCAACCTCAATTGGGGTTGTTTGTGTGCTTAGCTACCTCTTTTGCCTTTGATCTTATGCATATGAACCTCGTTTGCATTTGGTCTTGTGCTTAGGATCCTCGTTTGCCCTTGTTTGTGTGCTTAACAACTTGTTTTGCCCCAGATCTTATGCTTATGAACCTCGTTTGCATTTGTTCTTGTACTTAGAAACCTCGTTTGCCGTTGTTTCTGTGCTTAACAACCTCAATTGGCGTTGTTCGTGTGCTTAACAACCTCTTTTTCCCTTGATGTTGTGGTTAGGAACCTCGTTTGCCCTTATTTGTGTGGTTAGCAACCTCAATTGGCGTTGTTCGTGTGCTTAACAACCTCTTTTGCCCGTGATCATGTGCATATGAACCTCGTTTGCATTTCTTCTTGTGCTTAGGAACCTCGTTTGCCGTTTTTTGTGGTCTACAACCTCAATTGGCGTTGTTCGTGTGCTTACAACCTCTTTTGCCCTTGATCTTCTGCTGATGAAGTCCATTTGCAATTGTTCTTGTGCTGAGGAATCTCGTTTGTCCTTGTTCGTGTGCTTAGCAACCTCAATTGGCGATGTTTGTGTGCATAACAACCTCATTTGTATTTGTTCTTGTGCTTCGGAACCTCGTTTGCCTTTGTTCTTGTGCAAAGAAACCTCGTTTGCCTTTGTTCTTGTGCTTTGGAACTTCTTGTGCCCATGTTTGTGTGCTTAACAACCTCAATTGGCATTGTTTGTGTGCTTAACAGTCTCTTTTGCACTTGATCTTGTTCTTATGAACCTCATTTGCGTTTGTTATTGTGCTTAGGAACCTAATTTGACCTTGTTTGTGTACTTAAGAACCTGAATTAGCATTGTTCGTGTGCTTAACAACCTCTTTTTGCCTATGATCTTATGCATATGAACCTCGTTTGCATTTGGTCTTGTGCTTAGGAACCTCGTTTGCCCTTGTTTGTGAGCTTAACAACCTGTTTTTCCACGGTTCTTGTGCTTATGAACCTCGTTCGCATTTGTTCTTGTGCTTAGGAACCTCGTTTGCATTTGTTTGTGTGCTTAACAACCTCAATTGGCGCTGTTCGTGTGCTTAACAACCTCTTTTGCCCTTGATATTATGCGTATGAACCTAATTTGCATTTGTTCTTGTGCTTAGGAACCTCGTTTGCCCTTATTTGTCTGGTTAGCAACCTCAATTGGCGTTGTTCGTGTGCTTAACAACCTCTTTTGCCCTTGATGTTGTTCATATGAACCTCGTTTGCCCTGGTTTATGTGCTTAACAACCTCAATTGGCGTTGTTCGTGTGGTTAACAACCTCTTTTGCCCTTGATCTTCTGCTGATGAACTTCATTTGCATTTGTTCTTGTACTTAGGAATCTCGTTTGCCCTTGTTTGTGTGCATAGCAACCTCAATTGGCGTTGTTCGTGTGCTTAAGAACCTCATTTGTATTTGTCCTTGTGCTTAGGAACCTCGTTTGCCTTTGTTCTTGTCCTTAGGAACTTCTTAGGCCTAGGAACTTCTTGTGCCCTTGTTTTTGTGCTTAATAACCTCAATTGGCGTTGTTCGCGTGCTTAACAGTTTCTTTTGTCCTTGATCTTGTAATTATGAACCTCATTTGCGTTTGTTATTGTGCTTAGGAACCTCATTTGCCCTTGTTTGTGTACTTAAGAACCTGAACTAGCGTTGTTCGTGTGCTTAACAACCTCTTTTTAACTTTATCTTGTGCTGATGAACATCGTTTACATTTGTTCTTGTGCTTAGGAACCTCATTTTCCCCTGTTTGTGTGCTTAGCAACCTCAATTGGCGTTGTTCGTGTGCTCAACCTCTTCTGCCCTTGATCTTGAGCATATGAACCTCGTTTGCATTTGTTCTTGTGATTAGGAACCGCATTTGCCCTTTTTTGTGTGCTGAACAACCTGAATTACCGTTGTTGGTGTGCTCAACCTCTTTTGCCCCTATTCTTGTGTTTATGAACCTCGTTTGCATTTGTTCTTGTGCTTAGGAATCTCGTTTGCCCTTGTCCGTGTGCTTAACAACCTCAATTGGCGTTGTTCGTGTGCTGAACAACCTCTTTTGCCCCTGATCTTCTGCGTATGTACCTAATTTGCATTTGTTCTTGTGCTTAGGAACCTCGTTTGCCCTTGTTTGTGTGCTTAACAACCTCAATTAGCGTTGTTTGTGTGCTTAACAACCGGTTTTTCCCCTGATCTTGTGCTGATGAACCTCTTTTGCATTTGTTCGTTTGCTTAGGAACTTCGTTTTCCCTTGTTTGTGTGCTTAACAACCTCAATTGGCGTTGTTCGTGTGCTTAGCAAACTCTTTTACCCTTGATATTGTGCATATAAACCTCGTTTGCATTTGTTCTTGTGCTTAGAACCTCGTTTGCCCTTGTTTGTGTGCTTAACAACCTCAAATGGCATTGTTCGTGTGGTCAACAACCTCTTTTACCCTTGATATTGTGCATATAAACCTCGTTTGCATTTGTTCTTGTGCTTAGAACCGCGTTTGCCCTTGTTTGTGTGCTTAACAACCTCAAATGGCATTGTTCGTGTGGTCAACAACCTCTTTTACCCTTGATATTGTGCATATAAACCTCGTTTTCATTTGTTCGTGTGCTTAGAACCTCGTTTTCCCCCGTTTGTGTGCTTAACAACCTCAATTGGCGTTGTTCCTGTGCTTCACAACCTCTTTTGACCTTGATCTTCTGCATATGAATCTCGTTTGCATTTGTTCTTGTGATTAGGAACCTCGTTTGCCCTTGTTTGTGTGCTTAACAACTTCAATTAGCGTTGTTTGTGTGCTTAACAACCTGTTTTGCCCATGATCTTCTGCATATGAATCTCGTTTGCATTTGTTCTTGTGCTTAGGAATCTCGTTTGCCCTTGTTCGTGTGCTTAACAACCTCAATTGGCGTTGTTCGTGTGCTGAACAACCTCTTTTGCCCATGATCTTCTGCGTATGTACCTAATTTGCATTTGTTCGTGTGCTTAGGAACCTCGTTTGCCCTTATTTGTGTGGTTAGCAACCTCAATTGGCGTTGTTCGTGTGCTTAACAACCAGTTTTTCCCCTGATCTTGTGCATATGAACCTCGTTTACATTTGTCCTTGTGCTTAGAAACCTCGTTTTCCCTTGTTTGTGTGCTTAACAACCTCAATTGGCGTTGTTCGTGTGCTTAACAAACTCCTTTACCCATGATCTTGTGCTTATGAATCTCATTTGCATTTGTTATTGTGCTTAGGAACCTCATTTGACCTTGTTTGTGTACTTAAGAACCTCAATTAGCGTTGTTCGTGTGCTCAACAACCTCTTTTGCCCTTTATCTTGTGCTTATGAACCTTGTTTACATTTGTTCTTGTGCTTAGGAATCTCGTTTTCCCTTGTTTTTGTGCTGAGCAACCTCAATTGGGGTTGTTTGTGTGCTTAGCAACCTCTTTTGCCTTTGATCTTGTGCATATGAACCTCGTTTGCATTTGGTCTTGTGCTTAGGATCCTCGTTTGCCCTTGTTTGTGTGCTTAACAACTTGTTTTGCCCCGGATCTTGTGCTTATGAACCTCGTTTGCATTTGTTCTTGTGCTTACGAACCTCGTTTGCCCTTGTTTGTGTACTTAACAACCTCAATTGGCGTTGTTCGTGTGCATAACAACCTCTTTTTCCCTTGATCTTCTGCGTATGAACCAAATTTGAATTTGTTCTTGTGCTTAGGAACCTCGTTAGGCCTTGTTTGTGTGCTTAACAACCTCAATTGGCGTTGTTCGTGTGCTTAACAACTTCTTTTGCCCTTGATGTTGTGCTTAGGAACCTCGTTTGCCTTTGTTCTTGTGGTTAGGAACCTCGTTTGCCCTTATTTGTGTGGTTAGCAACCTCAATTGGCCTTGTTCGTGTGCTTAACAACCTCTTTTGCCCTTGATCATGTGCATATGAACCTCGTTTGCATTTCTTCTTGTGCTTGGGAACCTCGTTTGCCCTTGTTTGTGTGCTACAACCGCAATTGGCGTTGTTCGTGTGCTTACTACCTCTTTTGCCCTTGATCTTCTGCTGATGAAGTCCATTTGCAATTGTTCTTGTGCTTAGGAATCTCGTTTGCCCTTGTTCGTGCGCTTAGGAACCTCAATTGGCGTTGTTTGTGTGCTTAACAACCTCATTTGTATTTGTCCTTGTGCTTCGGAACCTCGTTTGCCTTTGTTCTTGTGCTTAGAAACCTCGTTTGCCTTTGTTCTTGTGCTTTGGAACTTCTTGTGCCCATGTTTGTGTGCTTAACAACCTCAATTGGCATTGTTCGTGTGCTTAACAGTCTCTTTTGCACTTGATCTTGTTCTTATAAACCTCATTTGCGTTTGTTCTTGTGCTTAGGAACCTAATTTGACCTTGTTTGTGTACTTAAGAACCTCAATTAGCGTTGTTTGTGTGCTTAACAACGTCTTTTGCCTATGATGTTGTGCATAGGAACCTCGTTTGCATTTGGTCTTGTGCTTAGGAACCTCGTTTGCCCTTGTTTGTGTGCTTAACAACCTGTTTTTCCACGGTTCTTGTGCTTATGAATCTCGTTCGCATTTGTTCTTGTGCTTAGGAACCTCGTTTGCACTTTTTTGTGTGCTTAACAACCTCAATTGGCATTGTCCGTGTGCTTAACAACCTCTTTTGCCATTGATATTATGCGTATGAACCTAATTTGCATTTGTTCTTGTGCTTAGGAACCTCGTTTGCCCTTATTTGTCTGGTTAGCAACCTCAATTGGCGTTATTCGTGTGCTTAACAACCTCTTTTGCCCTTGATGTTGTTCATATGTACCTCGTTTGCCCTTATCTGTGTGCTTAACAACCTCAATTGGCGTTGTTCGTGTGGTTAACAACCTCTTTTGCCCTTGATCTTCTGCTTATGAACTTCATTTGCATTTGTTCTTGTGCTTAGGAATCTCGTTTGCCCTTGTTTGTGTGCATAGCAACCTCAATTGGCGTTGTTCGTGAGCTTAACAACCTCATTTGTATTTGTTCTTGTGCTTCGGAACCTCGTTTGCCTTTGTTCTTGTGCATAGAAACCTCATTTGCTGTTGAGTATTTTAAGTATACGAAATTGTGCTTAGTTTATACTCTTTTATCTTTTAAATTTATAAACCTTGATACTCGATGAAAGGGTTGATTGCAAGCGCACAACCTATCAAAGTAGTACTTAGGGTATCGATCCGCAAAGAGTAAGTTAAAACTTCGTTTAAACTTTTACAAACTATTTCAGAAAAAGAAAACAAAGTAAAGTGCAATAAAGTAAATGGAGGGGGGTTTGTTCTAACAATTCCTAAATTTTGGGTTCAATACCCGGAAGAGACGAGTTTTAAACAATTAAAGTAAATAAAAGAAAGAAAGATGGTTTGCTTTCAAGTTAAGGAGATCTAGGGACATTTGGTCTACAATCCCTTGCTAATTCTATCTAATCGGTATTTGTTTGAATTCAGGTATGATTGACGAGGTTTCTAACCTAATATGTTAAAAATGGTAACTTTCGTGAGTTAATAACGTGTCTAGACAATTCGGACTTCACCATTAAGTCCCTCACCCTAGCTATCTAGATTATGAAGCTCTTGTTAGTCTCTCCTCTCCTCAAATATTAGTACTTCACAATTAAGTTCATCATACCAATATTCGATTTGATTTGAGATGTCCTAATTAGGGTTTGACTTCACCGTTAAGTCCTTCATCAAGTTCCTAACTTTAATTTCTATAGTTCCGGCTTAGATTATAAATTTGTTGAATCCTAATCCAAACCTAAGATATTTGCATTCATAATTTGGTACTATCCTATTGATCCTAGTCAATTTTGGTTCTTTCAGATCCAAAACGGGATAACTACAATTCAAGTACTAATTATGTAATTAACACAAATGATAAATCACATAAATTAACAATCAAATCAATAAACAATCATAATAAAAACAAATAACCGAATAAGATAAAATTAAACAAGTTCATGCATTGACCTAAGCCCCTAGAGAGAGATCTACTCCCTCTTGGAGAAATCCATTACAAGGTTTGGCAAAATAAGAAGAAATGGAATAAAGAAATGATTACACCCTTGATAAACTTCGAACTTGCCGAAATCTTGCTTGGATCTTCTTCTCCTTCCTTGAAAAGTTTCCATAACGTAGAGAATTGCTACCGATTTTCAGTTGGAAAGTGCACCCCAAAGATGATGAGAGAGATGAGAATTATTGATGGATCGAGAGATGGAGGGATTGTGGATTCCTTCCTTTTATAGCAATAGATCATGCCTAATTTGGAGGCTTGAATGTAGGATTAGTGGAGTTAGTGGGTGCTATTCTTGAATTGCTTTCCCAGGAAGTCATGCCCAATCTTAGCTGTAAAAACGTGTCCATGATGTGCCAAAAATAAAATCCGTGTCGAAAATAGGAAATTCTGGTTATCTGCGGGTCCAGTGCGTCCGCACTAGATTTTAAATTCCGAATTTTCATTTGCTTCCTTCATGAAAGTTGTAGATCTTCTCGTTAGCTTTCCAAAAAGTGGTCATATGCTCAAAAAGGAGTTCGTATGAGAAAGATATGCCCAAAATACGAAACTGTGTCGAAAGTTGAAATTTTGGCCGAACTGAGTGCGTCCGCACGGGCTCTCACTGCGTCCGCACTGCTCTCGGACTTTTCCTGTGCGGCCAGAATGCGGTCCGCATCGATATCCATGCGTCCGCACTGGCACGGATTTTGATGAAAACCTTATTATACCTTAAAAAAATTGGCACATGCCCAGAAAATCCATCTGCGTACTTATTTTTGCCGTATCGGAATCCGTGCATCCGCACTGAGCTCTGGAAGGCTGCATTTTGGCCCTTTTTCGCCATTTTCTGCAATTTAAAGCAAGCATACGCAGTAACTTGATTCCAAGTGTAATCTAAGACATTTATATATTAAAATACAAGATATTTAGAGTATTTTCAGGATAAAATCTAGATCGAACATGTGTAAATGTGTGTATATTTTATGCCTATCAAAATCCCCCAAGCTTGAACCTTGCTTGTCCTCAAGCAAAATCTAAACTTGGTTCAATATTCGATCTTCTTAAATTAACTCTATATCAAGTATATTTCTCAATTCCGAAAAATTTGCATGATCTTGTAAAAATTTAAAATCTAAATGCAAAAGTTTTACAAATTTTAAGTTCAACCCTTTGACAATTATGATTCACCCCACAATTTGCTTACTCTAACTTTTATTTCCTTAAAAATTTAGAATTTGTAAACTATAGTAATCCAAATTCATTATGAAAAAAAATTGCGTTCTTATTTGCGGAAATTCTTTAAAAATCTCCCAAGCTTGAACTTTGCTTGGGTTAGAAAAATCGCGGACTTCGTGTGTTGGTGTATGAAAAAATTTATTATTTTGATAATTTTTCGAGCTCAAAGGCATCCTTTCGGATTGTGCCAGTACTCTTTTTTTTTTTTCTAATTTTGGGAGATTTTTCGAGCTCAAAGGCATCCCGTCGGATTGTGCTAGTACTCATTTTTCTATCTCCATCTTTTTCCTTTTTCAATTTTTTAATTTTTCTAAATGATATATATTTTTTTTCAACACATACCATGAATACACACATCCTTAGGCATTAAATCATACCCTCGGACATCCCGATCTTTCTAAATTCATTTTCTACATATAAGTTGCAATTTTCTAAATAAATTTAAATCCCTAAATTTTCAATTTCCAAAATCTTTATTTCCACAAAGTTTTTCGCCAAATTATGTGGTTATTTCAAATTGATTCAAGGGTTTTACAAAAAGATGTTAAAATTTGCATAAAAATCTTTAATTTTTGACAATCACTCAAAATTTTCAAAATCTTTATTTTGCCAACTTTTAACACAAAAATAAACATGATTTTATACTTTATGCATTTTCAAACATTTAAGTTCAATTATGCAAGACTCTATTTTTCATAACTTAGTAAACATCTTGACAAGTTCATAATTTCAATCATTTAAGTTCAAAATTACGAACCCTATTCGTGGTCAAGTAAAAATCCAAGTTATAAAATCCTAAATTTGAAAACATTTAAATCTAAAATCCTAAATGCAAGATACAATTTCTTCTATCATCCCCCCAAGCTTAAACAAAGCATTGTCCCCAATGCCATCATCTAAACTAAAAAGGAAAAATAGAAGAAAATTTAAACTAAGTAAAAATAAAGTGATAAAATTAAAGAGAAACGATAAAATCTTGGGTTGCCTCCCAAGAAGCGCTCTATTTTACGTCGCGAGCTCGACACCATTCGAGCTTGTCATGGTGGTTGAAAGGGCAATCCTCCGCAACTTGCACCTTTTTGATCGACTTTCTCCTTACATTTCTTCTTGTTCCTATTCATAAGTTTTTCCATCGAGTTCATGTACCTTTCTTTTAGGAAACAAGTTTGTTTTTCCTTGTCGATCTCTCGTGGTTTGTCGGTTTCAGATGTTGCCACCGACTTCTTTTTCGTCTTTTTTCTATTCACCTGCGGATTTTCTATCATGCAAACTAAATTTTCATTAGGAGATTTTAATGGTTTATGAAAATTTTCTTTCTTCTTCCCAACGGAGAAAGAAAGTTCACCTTCCTTAACATTTATGCATGCACCCGCCGTTGCCAATAAAGCTCTACCTAAAAGGACCGTTGGTTGAGCATTCGTTTTAATGACAACAAAATCGGCAGGGATTTTAATCTTTCCAATTCTTACTTCAACATTTTTCAAAATACCGAGAGGAGTTCGTTCGCTCCCATCGGCAAGAGTTAATGTCATATCGGTTGGTATCAATTTATTGCTATCAAGTTTGTCATAAACTGATTTAGGCATGAGACTTACACTTGCTCCTAAATCACACATTGCATTTTCAATTTTAATTGTGTCTATAGAGCAATGTATAGAGAAACTACCGGGATCCTTCAATTTGGTTGGTAAACTAGATGAAAAGATTGTGTTGCATTTTTCGTTTGATACCACAAATTTACTATCTTCAATTAGAGGAACTACCTCGGTGATTGGGATAGTAACTTTTGGTTCATTTGTGTGGTCTACGGAATTATCAACCTTTTTATCTAATTTATACTTCAATAATCTTTGAGGAAAGGGAACAAACCTGAATGGAGGAATATACTTAGCAGTTTCAGCTTGTTTTACCTTTTCCAATTCCAGTTTGGTTTCATTTGGAGGAGCTGGAGCGTTTTGTATCTCAATTGGAGGTTGTTCGTACTCCTTTTCATCGGGCATCATAGGGTGTTCTTTTTCATATCTCACCGCCACGGCATTCACATTCTCTCTCGGGTTGATGTCGGGTTTGCCCGGTAGTGTGCCTTGTGGTCGGGATGAGAAGGATGCTTGTTGTGCTACTTGTGTCTCTAACATCCTTGTCTTCGTATCCAAGAACTCAAACTTTTGTTTCAACTCCCTAATATCGTTTGAGAGGTCGGTATTGGTATTTCTTTGGTATTCGATGAACTCTTTTTGAGAAAGTGCCATGTCCTCGATCATCTTTTCCAATTTGGAAGTTTGGGAATGACCTTGGTAGGAGTTTTGATTTGAGCGGTATTGGTTGGAGTTGTCATTCTCGGTTCTCCATTTGAAGTTCGGATGGTTCCACCTATTGTTAGGATTGTATGAATTTGAATTGAAATTATCATTTTGCCTAACCTTGTTGTAGATCGGATCGTTCCTCTTATCACCTTGATTATAAAACATAGCGTTTGCTTGTTCGACTTCCTCCCCTTCGATAAGGTTTTGGCAATCGAAGGTGATATGAGTTGTCTCTCCACAAATGCCGCATGGAGCTCTTTTTGACATGGATTTGACATTTTGCATTTGTGCCATTTGGTGTTGTAAGGCCTCTATTTGGGCTCTCAAGGCGGTAACCTCATCGACCTTCATGACTCCCGGTGTGTTTTGGACTCGTCCCCCTCGCTCGGCCGTCCACTCCCTTTGGTATATTGCCATATCCTCAATCATAGCCATGGCTTGTGCCGGATCTAATCGTGACATGTTTCCCCCTGCAGCTGAATTTAAATGAGTTTTTGTAGCTATAGTGCAACCTCCATAGAAAAATTGGAAGAGCAACCACATGTCAAGGCCATGGTTAGGGCACAAGCGTTGGAGTTCCGCCCAGCGATCCCATGCCTCAGTTAGAGACTCCCCCTCGGCTTGCTTGAACGTAGTGATCTTTGTCCGGAAGTGTTGGGTTTTTGACGGAGGAAAGTATTTTCCTAGGAATAGCTTCTCCATATCGTCCCATGTGTCTATGTTGTCTCGGTTGACGGTTCTTAGCCACGTTCTTGCATTGTCTCGGAGGGACAAGTGGAAACATTTGAGCTTGAGATTGTCTAACTCATCTCCTTCTCTAGCGAAAGTGCCGCAATGTTCTTCGAAAACTGCCAAATGAGCATGTGGGTCTTCATTGAGGGCTCCTCCGAATTGACTTTGGCCTAGTAGGTGGATGAGAGAGGGTTTAATATCACGTGGATCTTGGCCATGAGGGATGAAACCGAAACGGTGGCGGTTACGGCCATTTCCTTGGTTGTTGTCATTCGGCCCGTTATGAGGTGGAGTCATTCCACGCATGCGTGAGTTGTTGCTTCCATGTTGCGACTGCTCATCATGAATAGATATGTCGTCCTCATTAAATGGGGGTTGAATGACTGGATCGGACATGTTGTGAGAACCTTCTTCTTCCTCAACGATTGTAGGAAAAGGAGTTCTTCCTATGCTCATAAAATCCTGAAAAAGAATAAAGGTTAGTCCTCAAAAATGAAAGAGAAATTCTGAAATAAATTTGTAAAGTAAAAACTTAGAATTAAACTATACTCCCCGGCAACGGCGCCAAAAAGCTTGTTGAGTATTTTAAGTATACGAAATTGTGCTTAGTTTATACTCTTTTATCTTTTAAATTTATAAACCTTGATACTCGATGAAAGGGTTGATTGCAAGCGCACAACCTATCAAAGTATTACTTAGGGTATCGATCCGCAGAGAGTAAGTTAAAACTTCGTTTAAACTTTTACAAACTATTTCAGAAAAAGGGAACAAAGTAAAGTGCAATAAAGTAAATGGGGGGGGGGGGGGTTTGTTCTAACAATTCCTAAATTTTGGGTTCAATACCCGGAAGAGAGGAGTTCTAAACAATTAAAGTAAATAAAAGAAAGAAAGATGGTTTGCTTTCAAGTTAAGGAGATCTAGGGGCATTTGGTCTACAATCCCTTGCTAATTCTATCTAATCGGTATTTGTTTGAATTCATGTATGATTGACGAGGTTTCTAACCTAATATGTTAAAAAGGGTCACTTTCGTGAGTTAATAACGTGTCTAGACAATTCGGACTTCACCATTAAGTCCCTCACCCTAGCTATCTAGATTATGAAGCTCTTGTTAGTCTCTCCTCTCCTCAAATATTAGTACTTCACAATTAAGTTTATCATACCAATATCCGATTTGATTTGAGATGTCCTAATTAGGGTTTGACTTCACCGTTAAGTCCTTCATCAAGTTCCTAACTTTAATTTCTATAGTTCCGGCTTAGATTATAAATTTGTTGAATCCTAATCCAAAACTAAGATATTTGCATTCATAATTTGATACTATCCTATTGATCCTAGTCAATTTTGGTTCTTTCAGATCCAAAACGGGATAACTACAATTCAAGTACTAATTATGTAATTAACACAAATGATAAATCACAGAAATTAACAATCAAATCAATAAACAATCATAATAAAAACAAATAACCGAATAAGATAAAATTAAACAAGTTCATGCATTGACCTAAGCCCCTAGAGAGAGATCTACTCCCTCTAGGAGAGATCCATTACAAGGTTTGGCAAAATAAGAAGAAATGGAATAAAGAAATGATTACACCCTTGATAAACTTCGAACTTGCCGAAATCTTGCTTGGATCTTCTTCTCCTTCCTTGAAAAGTTTCCAGAACTTAGAGAATTGCTACCGATTTTCAGTTGGAAAGTGCACCCCAAAGATGATGAGAGAGATGAGAATTATTGATGGATCGAGAGATGGAGGGATTGTGGATTCCTTCCTTTTATAGCAATAGATCATGCCTAATTTGGAGGCTTGAATGTAGGATTAGTGGAGTTAGTGGGTGCTATTCTTGAATTGCTTTCCCAGGAAGTCATGCCCAATCTTAGCTGTAAAAACGTGTCCATGATGTGCCAAAAATAGAATCCGTGTCGAAAATAGGAAATTCTGGTTATCTGCGGGTTCAGTGCGTCCGCACTGGATCTAATGCGTCCGCACTAGATTTTAAATTCCGAATTTGCATTTTCTTCCTTCATGAAAGTTGTAGATCTTCTCGTTAGCTTTCCGAAAAGTGGTCATATGCTCAAAAAGGAGTTCGTATGAGAAAGATATGCCCAAAATACGAAACTGTGTCGAAAGCTGAAATTTTGGCCGAACTGAGTGCGTCCGCACGGGCTCTCACTGCGTCCGCACTGCTCTCGGACTTTTCCTGTGCGGCCAGAATGCGGTCCGCATCGATATCCGTGCGTCCGCACTGGCACGGATTTTGATGAAAACCTTATTATACCTTAAAAAATTGGCACATGCCCAGAAAATCCATCTGCGTACTTATTTTGGCCGTATCGGAATCCGTGGATCCGCACTGAGCTCTGGAAGGCTGCATTTTGGCCCTTTTTCGCCATTTTCTGCAGTTTAAAGCAAGCATACGCAGTAACTTGATTCCAAGTGTAATCTAAGACATTTATATATTAAAATACAAGATATTTAGAGTATTTTCAGGATAAAATCTAGATCGAACATGTGTAAATGTGTGTATATTTTATGCCTATCATTTGCCATTGTTCTTGTGCTTTGGAACTTCTTGTGCCCATGTTTGTGTGCTTAACAACCTCAATTGACATTGTTCGTGTGCTTAACAGTCTCTTTTGCACTTGATCTTGTTCTTATGAACCTCATTTGCGTTTGTTATTGTGCTTAGGAACCTAATTTGACCTTGTTTGTGTACTTAAGAACCTGAATTAGCGTTGTTCGTGTGCTTAACAACCTCTTTTTGCCTATGATCTTATGCATATGAACCTCGTTTGCATTTGGTCTTGTGCTTAGGAACCTCGTTTGCCCTTGTTTGTGAGCTTAACAACCTGTTTTTCCACGGTTCTTGTGCTTATGAACCTCGTTCGCATTTGTTCTTGTGCTTAGGAACCTCGTTTGCATTTGTTTGTATGCTTAACAACCTCAATTGGCGCTGTTCGTGTGCTTAACGACCTCTTTTGCCCTTGATATTATGCGTATGAACCTAATTTGCATTTGTTCTTGTACTTAGGAACCTCGTTTGCCATTATTTGTCTGGTTAGCAACCTCAATTGGCGTTGTTCGTGTGCTTAACAACCTCTTTTGCCCTTGATGTTGTTCATATGAACCTCGTTTGCCCTGGTTTATGTGCTTAACAACCTCAATTGGCGTTGTTCGTGTGGTTAACAACCTCTTTTGCCCTTGATCTTCTGCTGATGAACTTCATTTGCATTTGTTCTTGTACTTAGGAATCTCGTTTGCCCTTGTTTGTGTGCATAGCAACCTCAATTGGCGTTGTTCGTGTGCTTAAGAACCTCATTTGTATTTGTCCTTGTGCTTAGGAACCTCGTTTGCCTTTGTTCTTGTCCTTAGGAACTTCTTAGGCCTAGGAACTTCTTGTGCCCTTGTTTTTGTGCTTAATAACCTCAATTGGCGTTGTTCGCGTGCTTAACAGTTTCTTTTGTCCTTGATCTTGTAATTATGAACCTCATTTGCGTTTGTTATTGTGCTTAGGAACCTCATTTGCCCTTGTTTGTGTACTTAAGAACCTGAACTAGCGTTGTTCGTGTGCTTAACAACCTCTTTTTAACTTTATCTTGTGCTGATGAACATCGTTTACATTTGTTCTTGTGCTTAGGAACCTCATTTTCCCCTGTTTGTGTGCTTAGCAACCTCAATTGGCGTTGTTCGTGTGCTCAACCTCTTCTGCCCTTGATCTTGAGCATATGAACCTCGTTTGCATTTGTTCTTGTGATTAGGAACCGCATTTGCCCTTTTTTGTGTGCTGAACAACCTGAATTACCGTTGTTGGTGTGCTCAACCTCTTTTGCCCCTATTCTTGTGTTTATGAACCTCGTTTGCATTTGTTCTTGTGCTTAGGAATCTCGTTTGCCCTTGTTCGTGTGCTTAACAACCTCAATTGGCGTTGTTCGTGTGCTGAACAACCTCTTTTGCCCCTGATCTTCTGCGTATGTACTTAATTTGCATTTGTTCTTGTGCTTAGGAACCTCGTTTGCCCTTGTTTGTGTGCTTAACAACCTCAATTAGCGTTGTTTGTGTGCTTAACAACCGGTTTTTCCCCTGATCTTGTGCTGATGAACCTCTTTTGCATTTGTTTGTTTGCTTAGGAACTTCGTTTTCCCTTGTTTGTGTGCTTAACAACCTCAATTGGCGTTGTTCGTGTGCTTAGCAAACTCTTTTACCCTTGATATTGTGCATATAAACCTCGTTTGCATTTGTTCTTGTGCTTAGAACCTCGTTTGCCCTTGTTTGTGTGCTTAACAACCTCAAATGGCATTGTTCGTGTGGTCAACAACCTCTTTTACCCTTGATATTGTGCATATAAACCTCGTTTGCATTTGTTCTTGTGCTTAGAACCTCATTTGCCCTTGTTTGTGTGCTTAACAACCTCAAATGGCATTGTTCGTGTGGTCAACAACCTCTTTTACCCTTGATATTGTGCATATAAACCTCGTTTTCATTTGTTCGTGTGCTTAGAACCTCGTTTTCCCCCGTTTGTGTGCTTAACAACCTCAATTGGCGTTGTTCCTGTGCTTCACAACCTCTTTTGCCCTTGATCTTGTGCATATGAATCTCGTTTGCATTTGTTCTTGTGATTAGGAACCTTGTTTGCCCTTGTTTGTGTGCTTAACAACCTCAATTAGCGTTGTTTGTGTGCTTAACAACCTGTTTTGCCCTTGATCTTGTGTTTATGAACCTCGTTTGCATTGTTCTTGTGCTTAGGAATCTCGTTTGCCCTTGTTCGTGTGCTTAACAACCTCAATTGGCGTTGTTCGTGTGCTGAACAACCTCTTTTGCCCATGATCTTCTGCGTATGTACCTAATTTGCATTTGTTTGTGTGCTTAGGAACCTCGTTTGCCCTTATTTGTGTGGTTAGCAACCTCAATTGGCGTTGTTCGTGTGCTTAACAACCAGTTTTTCCCCTGATCTTGTGCATATGAACCTCGTTTACATTTCTTCTTGTGCTTAGAAACCTCGTTTTCCCTTGTTTGTGTGCTTAACAACCTCAATTGGTCGTTTTCCCTTGTTTGTGTGCTTAAGAACCTCAATTGGCGTTGTTCGTGTGCTTAACAAACTCCTTTACCCATGATCTTGTGCTTATGAATCTCATTTGCATTTGTTATTGTGCTTAGGAACCTCATTTGACCTTGTTTGTGTACTTGAGAACCTCAATTAGCGTTGTTCGTGTGCTCAACAACCTCTTTTGCCCTTTATCTTGTGCTTATGAACCTTGTTTACATTTGTTCTTGTGCTTCGGAATCTCGTTTTCCCTTGTTTTTGTGCTTAGCAACCTCAATTGGGGTTGTTTGTGTGCTTAGCAACCTCTTTTGCCTTTGATCTTGTGCATATGAACCTCGTTTGCATTTGGTCTTGTGCTTAGGATCCTCGTTTGCCCTTGTTTGTGTGCTTAACAACTTGTTTTGCCCCGGATCTTGTGCTTATGAACCTCGTTTGCATTTGTTCTTGTGCTTACGAACCTCGTTTGCCCTTGTTTGTGTACTTAACAACCTCAATTGGCGTTGTTCGTGTGCATAACAACCTCTTTTTCTCTTGATCTTCTGCGTATGAACCTAATTTGCATTTGTTCTTGTGCTTAGGAACCTCGTTAGGCCTTGTTTGTGTGCTTAACAACCTCAATTGGCGTTGTTCGTGTGCTTAAGAACTTCTTTTGCCCTTGATGTTGTGCTTAGGAACCTCGTTTGCCTTTGTTCATGTGGTTAGGAACCTCGTTTGCCCTTATTTGTGTGGTTAGCAACCTCAATTGGCCTTGTTCGTGTGCTTAACAACCTCTTTTGCCCTTGATCATGTGCATATGAACCTCGTTTGCATTTCTTCTTGTGCTTGGGAACCTCGTTTGCCCTTGTTTGTGTGCTACAACCGCAATTGGCGTTGTTCGTGTGCTTACTACCTCTTTTGCCCTTGATCTTCTGCTGATGAAGTCCATTTGCAATTGTTCTTGTGCTTAGGAATCTCGTTTGCCCTTGTTCGTGCGCTTAGCAACCTCAATTGGCGTAGTTTGTGTGCTTAACAACCTAATTTGTATTTGCCCTTGTGCTTCGGAACCTCGTTTGCCTTTGTTCTTGTGCTTAGAAACCTCGTTTGCCTTTGTTCTTGTGCTTTGGAACTTCTTGTGCCCATGTTTGTGTGCTTAACAACCTCAATTGGCGTTGTTCGTGTGCTTAACAGTCTCTTTTGCACTTGATCTTGTTCTTATGAACCTCATTTGTATTTGTTCTTGTGCTTAGGAACCTAATTTGATCTTGTTTGTGTACTTAAGAACCTCAATTAGCGTTGTTCGGGTGCTTAACAACCTCTTTTGCCTATGATGTTGTGCATAGGAACCTCGTTTGCATTTGGTCTTGTGCTTAGGAACCTCGTTTGCCCTTGTTTGTGTGCTTAACAACCTGTTTTTCCACGGTTCTGGTGCTTATGAACCTCGTTCGCATTTGTTCTTGTGCTTAGGAACCTCGTTTGCATTTTTTTTGTGTGCTTAACAACCTCAATTGGCGTTGTCCGTGTGCTTAACAACCTCTTTTGCCATTGATATTATGCGTATGAACCTAATTTGCATTTGTTCTTGTGCTTAGGAACCTCGTTTGCCCTTATTTGTCTGGTTAGCAACCTCAATTGGCGTTATTCGTGTGCTTAACAACCTCTTTTGCCCTTGATGTTGTTCATATGTACCTCGTTTGCCCTTATCTGTGTGCTTAACAACCTCAATTGGCGTTGTTCGTGTGGTTAACAACCTCTTTTGCCCTTGATCTTCTGCTTATGAACTTCATTTGCATTTGTTCTTGTGCTTAGGAATCTCGTTTGCCCTTGTTTGTGTGCATAGCAACCTCAATTGGCGTTGTTCGTGAGCTTAACAACCTCATTTGTATTTGTCCTTGTGCTTTAGGAACCTCGTTTGCCTTTGTTATTGTGCTGAGGAACTTCTTGGGCCTAGGAACTTCTTGTGCCCTTGTTTGTGTGCTTGACAACCTCAATTGGCGTTGTTCGCGTGCTTAACAGCTTCTTTTGTCCTTGATCTTGTAATTATGAACCTCATTTGCGTTTGTTATTGTGCTTAGGAACCTCATTTGCCCTTGTTTGTGTACTTAAGAACCTGAACTAGCGTTGTTCATGTGCTTAACAACCTCTTTTTCCCTTTATCTTGTGCTTATGAACCTCATTTACATTTGTTCTTGTACTTAGAAACCTCATTTTCCTCTGTTTGTGTGCTTAGAACCCTCAATTGGCGTTGTTCGTGTGCTCAACCTCTTTTGCCCTTGATCTTGTGCATATCAACCTCGTTTGCATTTGTTCTTGTGATTAGGAACCTCATTTGCCCTTGTTTGTGTGCTTAACAACCTCAATTAGCGTTGTTTGTGTGCTCAACCTCTTTTGCCCCTGATCTTGTGTTTATGAACCTCGTTTGCATTTGTTCTTGCGCTTAGGAACCTCGTTTGCCCTTGTTTGTGTGCTTAACAACCTCAATATGCGTTGTTTGTGTGCTTAACAGCCTCTGTTGCCCTTGATCTTGTTCTTATGAACCTCATTTGCGTTTGTTCTTGTGCTTAGGAACCTCATTTGACCTTGTTTGTGTACTTAAGAACCTCAATTAGCGTTGTTGGTGTGCTCAACAACCTCTTTTGCCCTTTATCTTGTGCTTATGAACCTTGTTTACATTTGTTCTTGTGCTTAGGAACCTCGTTTTCCCTTGTTTTTGTGCTTAGCAACCTCAATTGGGGTTGTTTGTATGCTTAGCACCTCTTTTGCCTTTGATCTTGTGCATATGAACCTCGCTTGCATTTGGTCTTGTGCTTAGGATCCTCGTTTGCCCTTGTTTGTGTACTTAAGAACTTGTTTTGCCCTGGAACTTGTGCTTATGAACCTCGTTTGCATTTGTTCTTGTGCTTACGAACCTCGTTTTCCCTTGTTTTGTGTACTTAACAACCTCAATTGGCGTTGTTCGTGTGCGTAACAACCTCTTTTTCCTTGATCTTCTGCGTATGAACCAAATTTGAATTTGTTCTTGTGCTTAGGAACCTCGTTAGGCCTTGTTTGTGTGCTTAAAAACCTCAATTGGCGATGTTCATGTGCTTAACAACTGCTTTTGCCCTTGATGTTGTGCTTAGGAACCTCGTTTGCCTTTGTTCTTGTCGTTAGGAACCTCGTTTGCCCTTATTTGTGTGGTTAGCAACATTAATTGGCGTTCTTCGTGTGCTTAACAACATCTTTTCCCCTTGATCATTTGCCCTTGTTTGTGTGCTACAACCTCAATTGGCATTGTTCGTGTGCTTACTACCTCTTTTGCCCTTGATCTTCTGCTGATGAAGTCCATTTGCAATTGTTCTTGTGCTTAGGAATCTCGTTTGCCTTGTTCGTGCGCTTAGCAACCTCAATTGGCGTTGTTTGTCTGCTTAACAACCTCATTTGTATTTGTCCTTGTGCTTCGGAACCTCGTTTGCCTTTGTTCTTGTGCTTAGAAACCTCGTCTGCCTTTGTACTTGTGCTTTGGAACTTCTTGTGCCCATGTTTGTGTGCTTAACAACCTCAATTGGCGTTGTTCGTGTGCTTAACAGTCTCTTTTGCACTTGATCTTGTTCTTATGAACCTCATTTGCGTTTGTTCTTGTGCTTAGGAACCTAATTTGACCTTGTTTGTGTACTTAAGAACCTCAATTAGCGTTGTTCGTGTGCTTAACAACCTCTTTTGCCTATGATGTTGTGCATAGGAACCTCGTTTGCATTTGGTCTTGTGCTTAGGAACCTCGTTTGCCCTTGTTTGTGTGCTTAACAACCTGTTTTTCCACGGTTCTTGTGCTTATGAACCTCGTTCGCATTTGTTCTTGTGCTTAGGAACCTCGTTTGCACTTTTTTGTGTGCTTAACAACCTCAATTGGCGTTGTCCGTGTGCTTAACAACCTCTTTTGCCCTTGATATTATGCGTATGAACCTAATTTGCATTTGTTCTTGTGCTTAGGAACCTCGTTTGCCCTTATTTGTCTGGTTAGCAACCTCAATTGGCGTTATTCGTGTGCTTAACAACCTCTTTTGCCCTTGATGTTGTTCATATGTACCTCGTTTGCCCTTATCTGTGTGCTTAACAACCTCAATTGGCGTTGTTCGTGTGGTTAACAACCTCTTTTGCCCTTGATCTTCTGCTTATGAACTTCATTTGCATTTGTTCTTGTGCTTAGGAATCTCGTTTGCCCTTGTTTGTGTGCATAGCATCCTCAATTGGCGTTGTTCGTGAGCTTAACAACCTCATTTGTATTTGTCCTTGTGCTTTAGGAACCTCGTTTGCCTTTGTTCTTGTGCTTAGGAACTTCTTGGGCCTAGGAACTTCTTGTGCCCTTGTTTGTGTGCTTAACAACCTCAATTGGCGTTGTTCGCAAGCTTAACAGCTTCTTTTGTCCTTGATCTTGTAATTATGAACCTCATTTGCGTTTGTTATTGTGCTTAGGAACCTCATTTGCCCTTGTTTGTGTACTTAAGAACCTGAACTAGCGTTGTTCGTGTGCTTAACAACCTCTTTTTCCCTTTATCTTGAGCTTATGAACCTCATGTACATTTGTTCTTGTGCTTAGGAACCTTATTTGCCCCTGTTTGTGTGCTTAGCAACCTCAATTGGCGTTGTTCGTGTGCTCAACCTCTTTTGCCCTTGATCTTGTGAATATGAACCTCGTTTGCATTTGTTCTTGTGATTAAGAACCTCATTTGCCCTTGTTTGTGTGCTTAACAACCTCAATTAGCGTTGTTTGTGTCCTCAACCTCTTTTGCCCCTGATCTTGTGTTTATGAACCTCGTTTGCATTTGTTCTTGTGCTTAGGAATCTCGTTTGCCCTTGTTCGTGTGCTTAACAACCTCAATTGGCGTTGTTCGTGTGCTGAACAACCTCTTTTTCCCCTGATCTTCTGCGTATGTACCTAATTTGCATTTGTTCTTGTGCTTAGGAACCTCGTTTGCCCTTGTTTGTGTGCTTAACAACCTCAATTAGCGTTGTTCGTGTGCTTAACAAAATCTTTTACCCTTGATATTGTGCATATAAACCTCGTTTGCATTTGTTCTTGTGCTTAGAACCTCGTTTGCCCTTGTTTGTGCGCTTAACAACCTCAAATGGCGTTGTTCGTGTGGTTAACAACCTCTTTTACCCTTGATATTGTGCATATAAACCTCGTTTGCATTTGTTCTTGTACTTAGAACCTCATTTTCCCTTGTTTGTGTGCTTAACAACCTTAATTGGCGTTGTTCCTGTGCGTAACAACCTGTTTTGCCCCTGATCTTGTGTTTATGAACCTCGTTTGCATTTGTTCTTGTGCTTAGGAATCTCGTTTGCCCTTGGTCGTTTGCTTAACAACCTCAATTGGCGTTGTTCGTGTGCTGAACAACCTCTTTTGCCCATGATCTTCTGCGTATGTACCTAATTTGCATTTGTTCTTGTGCTTAGGAACCTCGTTTGCCCTTGTTTGTGTGCTAATCAACCTCAATTTGCGTTGTTTGTGTGCTTAACAACCAGTTTTGCCCCTGATCTTGTGCTGATGAACCTCTTTTGCATTTATTCGTGTGCTTAGGAATCTCGTTTTCCCTTGTTTGTGTGCTTAACAACCTCAATTGGCGTTGTTCGTGTGCTTAACAACCTCTTTTTCCCTTGATCTTCTGCTTATGAACTTCATTTGCATTTGTTCCTATGCTTAGGAATCTCGTTTGCCCTTGTTTCTGTGCATAGCAACCTCAATTGGCGTTGTTCGTGTGCTTAACAACCTCATTTGTATTTGTCCCTGTGCTTAGAAACCTCGTTTGCCTTTGTTCTTGTGCTGAGGAACTTCTTGTGCCTAGGAACTTCTTGTGCCCTTGTTTGTGTGCTTAACAACCTCAATTGGCGTTGTTCGCGTGCTTAACAGCTTGTTTTGCCCTTGATATTGTGCATATGAACGTCGTTTGCATTTGTTCTTGTGATTAGGAACCTCGTTTGCCCTTGTTTGTGTGCTTAACAACCTCAATTAGCGTTGTTTGTGTGCTTAACAACCAGTTTTGCCCCTGATCTTGTGCTGATGAACCTCTTTTGCATATGTTCGTGTGCTTAGGAATCTCGTTTTCCCTTGTTTGTGTGCTTAACAACCTCAATTGGCGTTGTTCGTGTGCTTAACAACCTCTTTTGCCCTTGATCTTGTGCATATGAACCTCGTTTACATTTGTTCTTGTGCTTGGAAACCTCGTTTTCCCTTGTTTGTGTGCTTAACAACCTCAATTGGCGTTGTTCGTGTGCTTAACAAACTCGTTTACCCATTATCTTGTGCTTATGAATCTCATTTGCATTTGTTATTGTGCTTGGGAACCTCATTTGCCCTTGTATGTGTGCTTAACAACCTTAATTGGCGTTGTTCGTGTGCTTAACAACCTCTTTTGCCCTTGATCTTGTTCTTATGAACCCCATTTGCATTTGTTCTTGTGCTTAGGAACCTCATTTGCCCTTGTTTGTGTGCTTAGCAACCTCAATTGGCGTTGTTCCGCTGCTTAACAACCTCTTTTGCCCTTGATGTTGTGCATATGAACCTCGTTTGCATTTGTTCTTGTAATTAGGAACCTCGTTTGCCCTTGTTTGTGTGCTTAACAACCTCAATTAGCGTTGTTTGTGTGCTTAACAACCTGTTTTGCCCCTGATCTTGTGTTTATGAACCTCGTTTGCACTTGTTCTTGTGCTTAGGAATCTTGTTTGCCCCTGTTCGTGTGCTTAACAACCTCAATTAGCGTTGTTCATGTGCTGAACAACCTCTTTTGCCCATGATCTTCTTCTGCGTATGTACCTAATTTGCATTTGTTCTTGTGCTTAGGAACCTCGTTTGCCTTTGTTTGTGTGCTAAACAACCTGAATTTGCGTTGTTTGTGCGTTTAACAACCAGTTTTGCCCCTGATCTTGTGCTGATGAACCTCTTTTGCATTTGTTCGTGTGCTTAGGAATCTCGTTTTCCCTTGTTTGTGTGCTTAACAACTTCAATTGGCGTTGTTCGTGTGCTTAACAACCTCTTTTGCCCTTGATCTTCTGCTTATGAACTTCATTTGCATTTGTTCCAATGCTTAGGAATCTCGTTTGCCCTTGTTTCTGTGCATAGAAACCTCAATTGGCGTTGTTCGGGTGCTTAACAACCTCATTTGTATATGTCCTTGTGCTTAGGAACCTCATTTGCCTTTGTTCTTGTTGTTAGGCACTTCTTGTGCCCTTGTTTGTGTGCTTAACAACCTCAACTGGCGTTGTTCGCGTGCTTAACAGCTTGTTTTGCCCTTGATCTTGTGCATATGAACGTCGTTTACATTTGTTCTTGTGATTAGGAACCTCGTTTGCCCTTGTTTGTGTGCTTACCAACCTCAATTAACGTTGTTTGTGTGCTTAACAACCAGTTTTGCCCCCGATCTTGTGCTGATGAACCTCTTTTGCATTTGTTCGTGTGCTGAGGAATCTCGTTTTCCCTGGTTTGTGTGCTTAACGACCACAATTGGCATTGTTCGTGTGCTTAACAACGTCTTTTGCCCTTGATATTGTGCATATGAACCTCATTTACATTTGTTCTTGTGCTTAGAAACCTCGTTTCCCCTTGTCTGTGTGCTTAACAACCTCAATTGGTCGTTTTCCCTTGTTTGTGCGCTTAACAACCTCAATTGGCGTTGTTCGTGTGCCTAACAAACTCCCTTACCCATGATCTTGTACTTATGAATCTCATTTGCATTTGTTATTGTGCTTAGGAACCTCATTTGCCCTTGTTTGTGTGCTTAACAACCTTAATTGGCGTTGTTCGTATGCTTAACAACCTCTTTTGCCCTTGATCTTGTCCTTATAAACCCCATTTGCATTTGTTCTTGTGCTTAGGAACCTCGTTTGCCCTTGTTTGTGTACTTAACAACCTCAATATGCGTTGTTTGTGTGCTTAACAGCCTGTTTTGCCCTTGATCTTGTTCTTATGAACCTCATTTGCGTTTGTTCTTGTGCTTAGGAACCTCATTTGACCTTGTTTGTGTACTTAAGAACCTCAATTAGCGTTTTTCGTGTTCTTGACAACCTCTTTTGCCCTTTATCTTGTGCTTATGAACCTTGTTTACATTTGTTCTTGTCCTTAGGAACCTCGTTTTCCCTTGTTTTTGTGCTTAGCAACCTCAATTGGGGTTGTTTGTGTGCTTAGCATCCTCTTTTGCCTATGATCTTATGCATATGAACCTCGTTTGCATTTGGTCTTGTGCTTAGGATCCTCGTTTGCCCTTGTTTGTGTGCTTAACAACTTGTTTTGCCCCTGATCTTGTGCTTATAAACATCGTTTGCATTTGTTCTTGTGCTTAGAAACCCCGTTTGCCTTTGTTCTCGTGCTTTGGAACTTCTTGTGCCCATGTTTGTGTGCTTAACAACCACAATTGGCGTTGTTCTTCTGCTTAACAGTCACTTTTGCACTTGATCTTGTTCTTATGAACCTCATTCGCGTTTGTTCTTGTGCTTAGGAAACTAATTTGACCTTGTTTGTGTACTTAAGAACCTCAATTAGCGTTGTTCGTGTGCTTAACAACCTCTTTTGCCTATGATCTTGTGCATATGAACCTCATTTGCATTTGGTCTTGTGCTTGGGAACCTCGTTTGCCCTTGTTTGTGTGCTTAACAACCCGTTTTTCCACGGTTCTTGTGCTTATGAACCTCGTTCGCATTTGTTCTTGTGCTTAGGAACCTCGTTTGCCCTTATTTGTCTAGTTAGCAACCTCAATTGGCGTTGTTCGTGTGCTTAACAACCTGTTTTGCCCTTGATGTTGTTCATATGAACCTCGTTTGCCCTGGTTTGTGTGCTTAACAACCTCAATTGGCGTTGTTCGTGTGGTTAACAACCTCTTTTGCCCTTGATCTTCTGCTTATGAACTTCATTTGCATTTGTTCTTGTACTTAGGAGTCTCGTTTGCCCTTGTTTATGTGCATAGCAACCTCAATTGGCGTTGTTCGTGTGCTTAAAAACCTCATTTGTATTTGTCCTTGTGCTTAGAAACCTCGTTTGCCTTTGTTCTTGTGCTAAGGAACTTCTTAGGCCTAGGAACTTCATGTGCCCTTGTTTGTGTGCTTAACAACCTCAATTGGCGTTGTTCGCGTGCTTAACAGCTTCTTTTGTCCTTGATCTTGTAATTATGAACCTCATTTGCGTTTGTTATTGTGCTTAGGAACCTCATTTGCCCTTGTATGTGTACTTAAGAACCTGAACTAGCGTTGTTCGTGTGCTTAACAACCTCTTTTTAACTTTATCTTGTGCTGATGAACATCGTTTACATTTGTTCTTGTGCTTAGGAACCTCATTTTCCCCTGTTTGTGTGCTTAGCAACCTCAATTGGCGTTGTTCGTGTGCTCAACCTCTTCTGCCCTTGATCTTGAGCATATGAACCTCGTTTGCATTTGTTCTTGTGATTAGGAACCGCATTTGCCCTTTTTTGTGTGCTGAACAACCTGAATTACCGTTGTTGGTGTGCTCAACCTCTTTTGCCCCTATTCTTGTGTTTATGAACCTCGTTTGCATTTGTTCTTGTGCTTAGGAATCTCGTTTGCCCTTGTTCGTGTGCTTAACAACCTCAATTGGCGTTGTTCGTGTGCTGAACAACCTCTTTTGCCCCTGATCTTCTGCGTATGTACCTAATTTGCATTTGTTCTTGTGCTTAGGAACCTCGTTTGCCCTTGTTTGTGTGCTTAGCAACCTCAATTAGCGTTGTTTGTGTGCTTAACAACCGGTTTTTCCCCTGATCTTGTGCTGATGAACCTCTTTTGCATTTGTTCGTTTGCTTAGGAACTTCGTTTTCCCATGTTTGTGTGCTTAACAACCTCAATTGGCGTTGTTCGTGTGCTTAGCAAACTCTTTTACCCTTGATATTGTGCATATAAACCTCGTTTGCATTTGTTCTTGTGCTTAGAACCTCGTTTGCCCTTGTTTGTGTGCTTAACAACCTCAAATGGCATTGTTCGTGTGGTCAACAACCTCTTTTACCCTTGATATTGTGCATATAAACCTCGTTTGCATTTGTTCTTGTGCTTAGAACCTCGTTTGCCCTTGTTTGTGTGCTTAACAACCTCAAATGGCATTGTTCGTGTGGTCAACAACCTCTTTTACCCTTGATATTGTGCATATAAACCTCGTTTTCATTTGTTCGTGTGCTTAGAACCTCGTTTTCCCTCGTTTGTGTGCTTAACAACCTCAATTGGCGTTGTTCCTGTGCTTCACAACCACTTTTGCCCTTGATCTTGCGCATATGAATCTCGTTTGCATTTGTTCTTGTGATTTGGAACCTCGTTTGCCCTTGTTTGTGTGCTTAACAACCTCAATTAGCGTTGTTTATGTGCTTAACAACCTGTCTTGCCCTTGATCTTGTGTTTATGAACCTCGTTTGCATTTGTTCTTGTGCTTAGGAATCTCGTTTGCCCTTGTTCGTGTGCTTAACAACCTCAATTGGCGTTGTTCGTGTGCTGAACAACCTCTTTTGCCCATGATCTTCTGCGTATGTACCTAATTTGCATTTGTTCGTGTGCTTAGGAACCTCGTTTGCCCTTATTTGTGTGGTTAGCAACCTCAATTGGCGTTGTTCGTGTGCTTAACAACCAGTTTTTCCCCTGATCTTGTGCATATGAACCTCGTTTACATTTGTTCTTGTGCTTAGAAACCTCGTTTTCCCTTGTTTGTGTGCTTAACAACCTCAATTGGTCGTTTTCCCTTGTTTGTGTGCTTAACAACTTCAATTGGCGTTGTTCGTGTGCTTAACAAACTCCTTTACCCATGATCTTGTGCTTATGAATCTCATTTGCATTTGTTATTGTGCTTAGGAACCTCATTTGACCTTGTTTGTGTACTTGAGAACCTCAATTTGCGATGTTCATGTGCTTAACAACTGCTTTTGCCCTTGATGTTGTGCTTAGGAACCTCGTTTGCCTTTGTTCTTGTGGTTAGGAACCTCGTTTGCCCTTATTTGTGTGGTTAGCAACATTAATTGGCGTTCTTCGTGTGCTTAACAACATCTTTTCCCCTTGATCATGTGCATATGAACCTCGTTTGCATTTCTTCTTGTGCTTGGGAACCTCATTTGCCCTTGTTTGTGTGCTACAACCTCAATTGGCGTTGTTCGTGTGCTTACTACCTCTTTGGCCCTTGATCTTCTGCTGATGAAGTCCATTTGCAATTGTTCTTGTGCTTAGGAATCTCGTTTGCCTTGTTCGTGCGCTTAGCAACCTCAATTGGCGTTGTTTGTCTTGTGCTTATGAACATCGTTTGCATTTGTTCTTGTGCTTAGAAACCTCGTCTGCCTTTGTACTTGTGCTTTGGAACTTCTTGTGCCCATGTTTGTGTGCTTAACAACCTCAATTGGCGTTGTTCGTGTGCTTAACAGTCTCTTTTGCACTTGATCTTGTTCTTATGAACCTCATTTCCGTTTGTTCTTGTGCTTAGGAACCTAATTTGACCTTGTTTGTGTACTTAAGAACCTCAATTAGCGTTGTTCGTGTGCTTAACAACCTCTTTTGCCTATGATGTTGTGCATAGGAACCTCGTTTGCATTTGGTCTTGTGCTTAGGAACCTCGTTTGCCCTTGTTTGTGTGCTTAACAACCTGTTTTTCCACGGTTCTTGTGCTTATGAACCTCGTTCGCATTTGTTCTTGTGCTTAGGAACCTCGTTTGCACTTTTTTGTGTGCTTAACAACCTCAATTGGCGTTGTCCGTGTGCTTAACAACCTCTTTTGCCCTTGATATTATGCGTATGAACCTAATTTGCATTTGTTCTTGTGCTTAGGAACCTCGTTTGCCCTTATTTGTCTGGTTAGCAACCTCAATTGGCGTTATTCGTGTGCTTGACAACCTCTTTTGCCCTTGATGTTGTTCATATGTACCTCGTTTGCCCTTATCTGTGTGCTTAACAACCTCAATTGGCGTTGTTCGTGTGGTTAACAACCTCTTTTGCCCATGATCTTCTGCTTATGAACTTCATTTGCATTTGTTCTTGTGCTTAGGAATCTCGTTTGCCCTTGTTTGTGTGCATAGCATCCTCAATTGGCGTTGTTCGTGAGCTTAACAACCTCATTTCTATTTGTCCTTGTGCTTTAGGAACCTCGTTTGCCTTTGTTCTTGTGCTTAGGAACTTCTTGGGCCTAGGAACTTCTTGTGCCCTTGTTTGTGTGCTTGACAACCTCAATTGGCGTTGTTCGCATGCTTAACAGCTTCTTTTGTCCTTGATCTTGTAATTATGAACCTCATTTGCGTTTGTTATTGTGCTTAGGAACCTCATTTGCCCTTGTTTGTGTACTTAAGAACCTGAACTAGCGTTGTTCGTGTGCTTAACAACCTCTTTTTCCCTTTATCTTGTGCTTATGAACCTCATGTACATTTGTTCTTGTGCTTAGGAACCTTATTTGCCCCTGTTTGTGTGCTTAGCAACCTCAATTGGCGTTGTTCGTGTGCTCAACCTCTTTTGCCCTTGATCTTGTGAATATGAACCTCGTTTGCATTTGTTCTTGCGATTAAGAACCTCATTTGCCCTTGTTTGTGTGCTTAACAACCTCAATTAGCGTTGTTTGTGTCCTCAACCTCTTTTGCCCCTGATCTTGTGTTTATGAACCTCGTTTGCATTTGTTCTTGTGCTTAGGAATCTCGTTTGCCCTTGTTCGTGTGCTTAACAACCTCAATTGGCGTTGTTCGTGTGCTGAACAACCTCTTTTTCCCCTGATCTTCTGCGTATGTACCTAATTTGCATTTGTTCTTGTGCTTAGGAACCTCGTTTGCCCTTGTTTGTGTGCTTAACAACCTCAATTAGCGTTGTTCGTGTGCTTAACAAACTCTTTTACCCTTGATATTGTGCATATAAACCTCGTTTGCATTTGTTCTTGTGCTTAGAACCTCGTTTGCCGTTGTTTGTGCGCTAAACAACCTCAAATGGCGTTGTTCGTGTGGTTAACAACCTCTTTTACCCTTGATATTGTGCATATAAACCTCGTTTGTATTTGTTCTTGTGCTTAGAACCTCATTTTCCCTTGTTTGTGTGCTTAACAACCTTAATTGGCGTTGTTCCTGTGCGTAACAACCTGTTTTGCCCCTGATCTTGTGTTTATGAACCTCGTTTGCATTTGTTCTTGTGCTTAGGAATCTCGTTTGCCCTTGGTCGTTTGCTTAACAACCTCAATTGGCGTTGTTCGTGTGCTGAACAACCTCTTTTGCCCATGATCTTCTGCGTATGTACCTAATTTACATTTGTTCTTGTGCTTAGGAACCTCGTTTGCCCTTGTTTGTGTGCTAATCAACCTCAATTTGCGTTGTTTGTGTGCTTAACAACCAGTTTTGCCCCTGATATTGTGCTGATGAACCTCTTTTGCATTTATTCGTGTGCTTAGGAATCTCGTTTTCCCTTGTTTGTGTGCTTAACAACCTCAATTGGCGTAGTTCGTGTGCTTAACAACCTCTTTTGCCCTTGATCTTCTGCTTATGAACTTCATTTGCATTTGTTCCTATGCTTAGGAATCTCGTTTGCCCTTGTTTCTGTGCATAGCAACCTCAATTGGCGTTGTTCGTGTGCTTAACAACCTCATTTGTATTTGTCCCTGTGCTTAGGAACCTCGTTTGCCTTTGTTCTTGTGCTTAGGAACTTCTTGTGCCCTTGTTTGTGTGCTTAACAACCTCAATTGGCGTTGTTCGCGTGCTTAACAGCTTGTTTTGCCCTTGATATTGTGCATATGAACGTCGTTTGCATTTGTTCTTGTGATTAGGAACCTCGTTTGCCCTTGTTTGTGTGCTTAACAACCTCAATTAGCGTTGTTTGTGTGCTTAACAACCAGTTTTGCCCCTGATCTTGTGCTGATGAACCTCTTTTGCATATGTTCGTGTGCTTAGGTATCTCGTTTTCCCTTGTTTGTGTGCTTAACAACCTCAATTGGCGTTGTTCGTGTGCTTAACAACCTCTTTTGCCCTTGATCTTGTGCATATGAACATCGTTTACATTTGTTCTTGTGCTTGGAAACCTCGTTTTCCCTTGTTTGTGTGCTTAACAACCTCAATTGGCGTTGTTCGTGTGCTTAACAAACTCGTTTACCCATTATCTTGTGCTTATGAATCTCTTTTGCATTTGTTATTGTGCTTGGGAACCTCATTTGCCCTTGTATGTGTGCTTAACAACCTTAATTGGCGTTGTTCGTGTGCTTAACAACCTCTTTTGCCCTTGATCTTGTTCTTATGAACCCCATTTGCATTTGTTCTTGTGCTTAGGAACCTCATTTGCCCTTGTTTGTGTGCTTAGCAACCTCAATTGGCGTTGTTCCTGTGCTTAACAACCTCTTTTGCCCTTGATGTTGTGCATATGAACCTCGTTTGCATTTGTTCTTGTAATTAGGAACCTCGTTTGCCCTTGTTTGTGTGCTTAACAACCTCAATTAGCGTTGTTTGTGTGCTTAACAACCTGTTTTGCCCCTGATCTTGTGTTTATGAACCTCGTTTGCACTTGTTCTTGTGCTTAGGAATCTTGTTTGCCCTTGTTCGTGTGCTTAACAACCTCAATTAGCGTTGTTCATGTGCTGAACAACCTCTTTTGCCCATGATCTTCTTCTGCGTATGTACCTAATTTGCATTTGTTCTTGTGCGTAGGAACCTCGTTTGCCTTTGTTTGTGTGCTAAACAACCTGAATTTGCGTTGTTTGTGCGCTTCACAACCAGTTTTGCCCCTGATCTTGTGCTGATGAACCTCTTTTGCATTTGTTCGTGTGCTTAGGAATCTCGTTTTCCCTTGTTTGTGTGCTTAACTACTTCAATTGGCGTTGTTCGTGTGCTTAACAACCTCTTTTGTCCTTGATCTTCTGCTTATGAACTTCATTTGCATTTGTTCCAATGCTTAGGAATCTCGTTTGCCCTTGTTTCTGTGCATAGCAACCTCAATTGGCGTTGTTCGTGTGCTTAACAACCTCATTTGTATATGTCCTTGTGCTTAGGAACCTCGTTTGCCTTTGTTCTTGTTGTTAGGCACTTCTTGTGCCATTGTTTGTGTGCTTAACAACCTCAACTGGCGTTGTTCGCGTGCTTAACAGCTTGTTTTGCCCTTGATCTTGTGCATATGAACGTCGTTTACATTTGTTCTTGTGATTAGGAACCTCGTTTGCCCTTGTTTGTGTGCTTAACAACCTCAATTAACGTTGTTTGTGTGCTTAACAACCAGTTTTGCCCCCGATCTTGTGCTGATGAACCTCTTTTGCATTTGTTCGTGTGCTTAGGAATCTCGTTTTCCCTGGTTTGTGTGCTTAACGACCTCAATTGGCGTTGTTCGTGTGCTTAACAACGTCTTTTGCCCTTGATATTGTGCATATGAACCTCATTTACATTTGTTCTTGTGCTTGGAAACCTCGTTTTCCCTTGTCTGTGTGCTTAACAACCTCAATTGGTCGTTTTCCCTTGTTTGTGCGCTTAACAACCTCAATTGGCGTTGTTCGTGTGCTTAACAAACTCCCTTACCCATGATCTTGTACTTATGAATCTCATTTGCATTTGTTATTGTGCTTAGGAACCTCATTTGCCCTTGTATGTGTGCTTAACAACCTTAATTGGCGTTGTTCGTGTGCTTAACAACCTCTTTTGCCCTTGATCTTGTCCTTATGAACCCCATTTGCATTTGTTCTTGTGCTTAGGAACCTCGTTTGCCCTTGTTTTTGTGCTAAACAACCTCAATTGGCGTTGTTCGCGTGCTTAACAGCTTCTTTTGCTCTTGATCTTGTTCTTATGAACCTCATTTGCGTTTGTTCTTGTGCTTAGGAACCTCATTTGCCCTTGTTTGTGTACTTAAAAACCTCAACTAGTGTTGTTCGTGTGCTTAACAACCTTTTTTGCCCTTTATCTTGTGCTTATGAAACTCGTGTGCATTTGTTCTTGTGCTTAGGAACCTCGTTTGCACTTGTTTGTGTGCTTAACAACCTCAATTAGCATTGATCTTGTGCATATGAACCTTGTTTTTATTTGTTCTGGTGCTTATGTACCTTGTTTGCCCTTGTTTGTGTGCTTAACAACGTCACTTAGCATTGTTCGTGTGGTTAACTACCTCTTTTGCCCCTGATCTTGTGCTTATTAACCTCGTTTGCATTTGTTCTTGTGCTTAGGAACTTCGCTTTCCCTTGTTTTTGTGATTAACAACCTTAATTGGCGTTGTTTGTGTGCTTAACAACCTCTTTTTCCCTTGATCTTGTTCTTATGAACCTTATTTGCATTTGCTCTTGTGCTTAGGAACCTCATTTGCCCTTGTTTGTGTGCTTAACAACCTCAATTAGCGTTGTTCGTGTGCTTAACAACCTCTTTTGCACTTGATCTTGTGCTTATGAACCTCGTTTGCATTTGTTCTTGTACTTAGGAACCTCGTTTGCCGTTGTTTGTGTGCTTAACAACCTCAATTGGCGTTGTTCGTGTGCTTAACAATATCTTTTATCCCATGATTCATGTGCTTAGCAACCTCATTTGCGGTTGTTCTTCTGCCGAGCAACATCATTTGCCCTTAAACTTGTGCTTATGAATCTCATTTGTCATTATTATTGTGATTATCAATATCATATGCATTACTTCATGTGCTTAGCAACCTAATTTGTAGTTGTTCTTGTGCTAAGCAACCTAATTTGCCATTATTCTTGTGCTAAGTAACATCATTTGCATTACTTTTTGTGCTTAGGAACCTCATTTTTCATTGTTCTCATGCTTAGCATCCCCATTTGTTGTTGTTCTTGTGCTTAGCAACCTAACTTGCCATTGTTCTTGTGCTAAGTAACATCATTTGAATTACTTCTTGTGTTTAATAACTTTCTTTGTCATTATTTTTATTCTCAACAAGCTCATTTGTTGTTGTACTTGTGCTTATCAACAACTTTTGCTCTTGTTCATGTGCTTAGCAACCTCATTTGCGGTTGTTCTTGTGCCGAGCAATATCATTTGCCCTTGAACTTGAGCTTATGAATCTCATTGTCATTGTCATTGTAATTATCAACATCATTTGCATTACTTCATGTGCTTAGCAATATAATTTGCAGTTGTTCTTGTGATAAGCAACCTAATTTGCGGTTGTTCTTGTGCTTAGCAACATTAATTGCCCATCATCTTGTATTTATCAGCCTCATTTACTCTAATTCTTGTGCTTAGGAACCTCATATGCCTATGTGCTTGTGCTGAAAATCATCATTTGTCATTGTTCTTTTGATTATCAAGATTATTTGCATTTCTGATGGCTCCTGGAGTGAAGGGTTTTGTGTTCTACAGGCAGGGGTTGCCAGAGTGGTACCGATCGGCTAACAGAAACATCACCTCTCCTCTGCAGGGGGAGGCTAAAGCATTATTAGAGGCAATGCTTTTTGCTATACAGAACAATTGGAACACCTGCTGTTTTTACACTGACAGTGAGATCTTGGTCAATGCTTGCACTGCGATTCAACCGCCCCTGGAAGTTGATTGGAGGACCCATATGGAGCTTTACCAAATCTGGTACCTAATCAAGACTCAGCCAGGTTTTCTCTGCTCCAAAATCCAAAGAAGCCAAAACGATTTGGCGGATTCCTAGGCCAAAAGAGCTCGCAAGGATGGAGGTATTCGGGAAGGAGCTCTATTGCAGGGGATTTTTGACTAAGAATAGAACTAAGGAATAGTTTTTATCTTTTCTGTTGAGGATACAAAGAATGTTTTTGTGATCTTGTTTCTGTAACTGGGCCTACGGGCATGATATATGCCAAAAAAAAAAAAAAAAAAGAAAAAGATTATTTGCATTAGTTCAGGTGCTTAACAACCTAAATTTCTCTTGTTCTTGTGCAAAACAACATCATTTGCTTTAGTTCGTGTGCCTAACAACCTCATTTGTCATTATTTTTATACTTGGCAACCTCATTTGTTGTTGTTCTTTGTTTATAAACCTCTTTTGCTCATGTTCATGTGCTTACCAACCTCATTTGCCCTTGTTTGTGTGCTTAACAATCTCAATTGGCGTTGTTCGTGTGCTTAACAACCTTTTTTGCACTTGATCTTGTGCTTATGAACCTCGTTTGCATTTGTTCTGGTGCTTAGGAACTTCTTGTGCCCTTGTTTGTGTGCTTAACAATCTCAATTGACGTTGTTCGGGTGCTTAACAACCTCTTTACCCTTTGATCTTGTTCTTATAAACCTCATTTGCGTTTGTTCTTGTGCTTAGGAACCTTATTTGCCCTTGTTTGTGTGCTTAACAACCTCAATTAGCGCTGTTCGTGTGCTTAACAACCTCTTTTGCCATTTATCTTATGCTTATGAACCTCGTTTACATTTGTTCTTATGCTTAGGAACCTCATTTGCCCTTGTTTGTGTGCTTAACAACCTCAATTGGCATTGTTCGTGGGCTTAACAACCTCTTTTGCCCTTGATCTTGTGCATATGAACCTCGTTTTCATTTGTTTTGTGCTTACGAACCTCGTTTGCCCTTGTTTGTGTGCTTAACAACCTCAATTAGCGTTGTTCGTGTGCTTAACAACCTCTTTTGCCCCTGATCTTGTGCTTATGAACCTCGTTTGCAATTGATCTTGTGCTTACGAATCTCGTTTGCCCTTGTTTGTGTGCTTCACATCCTCAATTGGCGTTGTTCGTGTGCTTAACAAACTCTTTTGCCCTTGATCTTGTGCTTATGAACCTAATTTGCAATTGTTCTTATGCTTAGGAACCTCATTTGCCCTTGTTTGTATGCTTAACAACCTCAATTGGCATTGTTCGTGGGCTTAACAACCTCTTTTTCCCTTGATCTTGTGCATATGAACCTCGTTTGCACTTGTTCTAGTGCTTAGGAACCTCCTTTGCCCTTGTTTGTGTTCTTAACAACCTCAATTGGCATTGTTCGTGTGCTTAACAACCTTTTTTGCCCTTTATATTGTGCTTATGAACATCGTTTGCATTTGTTCTTGTGCTTAGAAACCTCATTTGCCCTTGTTTGTGTGCTTAACAATCTCAATTGGCGTTGTTCGTGTGCTTAACAACCTCTTTTGCACTTGATCTTGAGCTTATGAACCTCGTTTGCATTTGTTCTTGTAATTAGGAACATTGTTTGCCCTTGTTTGTGCGCTTAACAACCACAATTGGCGTTGTTCGTGTTCTTAACAACCTCTTTTACCCTTGATCTTGTGCTTGTGAATCTCATTTGCATTTGTTCTTGTGCTTAGGAACCTCATTTACCCTTGTTTGTGTGCTTAACAACCTCAATTGGCGTTGTTTGCGTGCGCAACAAACTCTTTTGCCCTTGATCTTGTGCTTATGAACCTCATTTGCATCTGTTCTTGTGCTTAGGAACCTCGTTTGCCCTTGTTTGTGTGCTTAACAACCTCAATTGGCGTTGTTCGTGTGCTTAACAATCTCTTTTGCCCTTGATCTTCTTCTTATGAACTTCATTTGCATTTGTTCTTGTGCTTAGGAATCTCGTTTGCCCTTGTTTGTGTGCTTAGCAACTTCAATTGGCGTTGTTAGTGTGGTTAACAACCTCATTTGTATTTGTCCTTGTGCTTGGGAACCTCGTTTGCCTTTGTTCTTATGCTTAGGAACCTCGTTTGCCTTTGTTATTGTGCTTAGGAACTTCTTGTGCCCTTGTTTGTGTGCTAAACAACCTCAGTTGGCATTGTTCGTGTGCTTAACAGCCTCTTTTGCCCTTGATCTTGTTCTTATGAACCTCATTTGCGTTTGTTCTTGTGCTTAGGAACCTCATTTGCCCTTGTTTGTGTACTTAACAACCTCAATTAGCATTGATCGTGTGCTTAACAACCTCTTTTGCCCTTTATCTTGTGCTTATGAATCCCGTTCGAATTTGTTCTTGTGCTTAGGAACCTCGTTTACCCTTGTTTGTGTGCTTAACAACCTCAATTAGCGTCTTAACGTGTGCTTAACAACCTTTTTTTCCCCTGATCTTATGCTTATGACCCTCGTTTGTATTTGTTCTTGTGCTTAGGAACCTCGTTTGCCCTTGTTTGTGTGCTTAACAACTACAATTAGCGTTGTTTGTGTGCTTAACAACCTCTTTTGCCGTTGATCTTGTGCTTATGATCATTGTTTGCATTTGTTCAAGTGCTTAGGAATCTCATTTGTCCTTGTTAGTGTGCTTAACAACCTCAATTGGCATTGTTCGTGTGCTTAACAACCGCTTTTGCCCTTGATCTTGTGCTTATGAACCTCATTTGCAATCCTCTTGTGCTTAGGAACTCATCTACCATTGTTTGTGTGCTAAACAACCTCAATTAGCGTCGTTCGTATGCTTAACAACCTCTTTTGCATTTGTTCTTGTGCTTAGGAACCTCATTTGCCTTTGTTCTTGTGCTTAGGAAACTTCTTTGCAAATGTTTGTGTGCTTAACAACCTCAATTGGTGTTATTCGTGTTCTTAACAACCTCTGTTGCCCTTGATCTTGTGCTTATGAATCTCATTTGCGTTCTTGTGGTTACGAACCCCTTGTTTGTGTGCTTAACAACCTCAATTGGTGTTATTCCTGTGCTTAACAACCTCTTTTGCCTTTGATCTTGTTCTGATGAACCTCATTTTCGTTTGTTCATGTGCTTAGGAACCTCATTTGCCCTTATTTATGTGCTTAACAACCTCAATTAGCGTTGTTCGTGTGCTTAACAACCTCTTTTGCCATCTATCTTGTGCTTATGAACCTCGTTTGTATTTGTTCTTATGCTTAGGAACCTCGTTTGCCCTTGTTTGTGTGCTTGAAAACTTCAATTGGCATTGTTCGTGTACTTAACAACCTCTTTTGCCATTGATCTTGTGCATATGAACCTCGTTTTCATTTGTTCTTGTGTTTAGGAACCTCGTTTGCCCTTGTTTGCGTGGTAAACAACCTCAATTGGCGTTGTTCGTGTGCTTAACAACCTCTTTTGCCATTGATCTTGTGCTTATGAACTTATTTGCATTTCCTCTTGTGCTTAGGAATCTCATCTGTCCTTGTTTGTGTGCTAAACAACCTCAACTAGCGTTGTTCGTGTGCTTAACAACCTCCTTTGCATTTGTTCTTGTGCTTAGGAACTTCGTTTGTCTTTGTTCTTGTGCTTAAGAACCTCGTTTGCCCTTATTTGTGTGGTTAGCAACCTTAATTGGCTTTGTTCGTGTGCTTAACAACCTCTTTGGCCCTTGATCTTGTGCATATGAACCTCGTTTGCATTTGATATTGTGCTTAGGAACCTCGTTTGCTCTTGTTTGTGTGCTTAACAACTTCAATTGGCGTTGTTCGTGTGCTTAACAACCTCATTTGTATTTGTCCTTGTGCTTAGGAACCTCGTTTGCCTTTGTTCTTGTGGTTCGAAACCTCGTTTGTCTTTGTTATTGTGCTTAGGAACTTCTTGTGCCCTTGTTTGTGTGCTTAACAACCTCAATTGGCGTTGTTCGTGTGCTTAACAATCTCTTTTGCACTTGATCTTCTTCTTATGAACTTCATTTGCATTTGTTCTTGTGCTTAGGAATCTCGTTTGCCCTTGTTTGTGTGCTTAGCAACCTCAATTGGCGTTGTTAGTGTGGTTAACAACCTCATTTGTATTTGTCCTTGTGCTTGGGAACCTCGTTTGCATTTGTTCTTATGCTTAGGAACCTCGTTTGCCTTTGTTCTTGTGCTTAGGAACTTCTTGTGCCCTTGTTTGTGTGCTTAACATCCTCAATTGGCATTGTTCGTGTGCTTAACAGCCTCTTTTGCCCTTGATCTTGTTCTTATGAACCTCATTTGCGTTTGTTCTTGTGCTTAGGAACCTCATTTGCCCTTGTTTGTGTACTTAACAACCTCAATTAGCATTGATCGTGTGCTTAACAACCTCTTTTGCCCTTTATCTTGTGCTTATGAATCTCGTTCGAATTTGTTCTTGTACTTAGGAACCACGTTTACCCTTGTTTGGGTGCTTAACAACCTCAATTAGCGTCTTATCGTGTGCTTAACAACCTTTTTTTCCCCTGATCTTATGCTTATGACCCTCGTTTGTATTTGTTCTTGTGCTTAGGAACCTCGTTTGTCCTTGTTTGTGTGCTTAACAACTACAATTAGCGTTGTTCGTGTGCTTAACAACCTCTTTTGCCGTTGATCTTGTGCTTATGATCATTGTTTGCATTTGTTCATGTGCTTAGGAATCTCATTTGTCCTTGTTAGTGTGCTTAACAAGCTCAATTGGCATTGTTCGTGTGCTTAACAACCGCTTTTGCCCTTGATCTTGTGCTTATGAACCTCATTTGCATTCCTCTTGTGCTTAGGAACTCATCTGCCATTGTTTGTGTGCTAAATAACCTCAATTAGCGTCGTTCGTATGCTTAACAACCTCTTTTGCATGTGTTCTTGTGCTTAGGGACCTCATTTGCCTTTGTTCTTGTGCTTAGGAAACTTCTTTGCCCTTGTTTGTGTGCTTAACAACCTCAATTGGCGTTATTCGTGTTCTTAACAACCTCTGTTGCCCTTGATCTTGTGCTTATGAATCTCATTTGCGTTCTTGAGGTTACGAACTTCTTGTTCCCTCGTTTGTGTGCTTAACAACCTCAATTGGCGTTGTTCCTGTGCTTAACAACCTCTTTTGCCTTTGATCTTGTTCTGATGAACTGTATTTTCGTTTGTTCTTGTGCTTAGGAACCTCAATTACCCTTATTTATGTGCTTAACAACCTCAATTAGCATTGTTCGTGTGCTTAACAACCTCTTTTGCCATCTATCTTGTGCTTATGAACCTCGTTTGTATTTGTTCTTATGCTTAGGAACCTCGTTTGCACTTGTTTGTGTGCTTGACAACCTCAATTGGCATTGTTCGTGTACTTAACAACCTCTTTTGCCATTGATCTTGTGCATATGAACCTTGTTTTCATTTGTTCTTGTGTTTAGGAACCTCGTTTCCCCTTGTTTGCGTGGTAAACAACCTCAATTGGCGTTGTTCGTGTGCTTAACAACTTCTTTTGCCATTGATCTTGTGCTTATGAACTTATTTGCATTTCCTCTTGTGCTTAGGAATCTCATCTGTCCTTGTTTGTGTGCTAAACAACCTCAACTAGCGTTGTTCGTGTGCTTAACAACCTCCTTTGCATTTGTTCTTGTGCTTAGGAGCTTCGTTTGTCTTTGTTCTTCTACTTAGGAACCTCGTTTGCCCTTATTTGTGTGGTTAGTAACCTTAATTGGCGTTGTTCGTGTGCTTAACAACTTCTTTGGCCCTTGATCTTGTGCATATGAACCTCGTTTGTATTTGTTCTTGTGCTTAGGAACCTCGTTTGCTCTTGTTTGTGTGCTTAACAACTTCAATTGGCGTTGTTCGTGTGCGTAACAACCTCATTTGTATTTGTCCTTGTGCTTAGGAACCTCGTTTGCCTTTGTTCTTGTGGTTCGGAACCTCGTTTGTCTTTGTTCTTGTGCTTAGGAACTTCTTGTGCCCTTGTTTGTGTGCTTAACAACCTCAATTGGCGTTGTTCGTGTGCTTAACAATCTCTTTTGCCCTTGATCTTCTTCTTATGAACTTCATTTGCATTTGTTCTTGTGGTTAGGAATCTCGTTTGCCCTTGTTTGTGTGCTTACCAAACTCAATTGGCGTTGTTAGTGTGGTTAACAACCTCATTTGTATTTGTCCTTGTGCTTGGGAACCTCGTTTGCATTTGTTCTTATGCTTAGGAACCTCGTTTGCCTTTGTTCTTGTGCTTAGGAACTTCTTATGCCCTTGTTTGTGTGCTTAACAACCTCAATTGGCATTGTTCGTGTGCTTAACAGCCTCTTTTGCCCTTGATCTTGTTCTTATCAACCTCGTTTGCGTTTGTTCTTGTGCTTAGGAACCTCATTTGCCCTTGTTTGTGTACTTAACAACCTCAATTAGCATTGTTCTTGTGCTTAACAACCTCTTTTGCCCTTTATCTTGTGCTTATGAATCTCGTTCGAATTTGTTCTTGTGCTTAGGAACCTCGTTTACCCTTGTTTGTGTGCTTAACAACCTCAATTAGCGTCTTATCGTGTGCTTAACAACCTTTTTTTCCCCTGATCTTATGCTTATGACCCTCGTTTGTATTTGTTCTTGTGCTTAGGAACCTCGTTTGCCCTTGTTTGTGTGCTTAACAACTACAATTAGCGTTGTTCTTGTGCTTAACAACCTCTTTTGCCGTTGATCTTGTGCTTATGATCATTGTTTGCATTTGTTCAAGTGCTTAGGAATCTCATTTGTCCTTGTTAGTGTGCTTAACAACCTCAATTGGCATTGTTCGTGTGCTTAACAACCGCTTTTGCCCTTGATCTTGTGCTTATGGACCTCATTTGCATTCCTCTTGTGCTTAGGAACTCATCTGCCATTGTTTGTGTGCTAAACAACCTCAATTAACGTCGTTCGTATGCTTAACAACCTCTTTTGCATTTGTTCTTGTGCTTAGGAACCTCATTTGCCTTTGTTCTTGTGCTTAGGAAACTTCTTTGCCCTTGTTTGTGTGCTTAACAACCTCAATTGGCGTTATTCGTGTTCTTAACAACCACTGTTGCCCTTGATCTTGTGCTTATGAATCTCATTTGCGTTCTTGTGGTTACGAACCCCTTGTTTGTGTGCTTAACAACCTCAATTGGAGTTGTTCCTGTGCTTAACAACCTCTTTTGCCTTTGATCTTGTTCTGATGAACCTCATTTTCGTTTGTTCATGTGCTTAGGAACCTCAATTGCCCTTATTTATGTGCTTAACAACCTCAATTAGCGTTGTTTGTGTGCTTAACAACCTCTTTTGCCATCTATCTTGTGCTTATGAACCTCGTTTGTATTTGTTCTTATGCTTAGGAACCTCGTTTGCCCTTGTTTGTGTGCTTGACAACCTCAATTGGCATTGTTCGTGTACTTAACAACCTCTTTTGCCACTGATCTTGTGCATATGAACCTCGTTTTCATTTGTTCTTGTGTTTAGGAACCTCGTTTGCCCTTGTTTGCGTGGTAAACAACCTCAATTGGCGTTGTTCGTGTGCTTAACAACCTCTTTTGCCATTGATCTTGTGCTTTTGAACTTATTTGCATTTCTTCTTGTGCTTAGGAATCTCATCTGTCCTTGTTTGTGTGCTAAACAACCTCAACTAGCGTTGTTCGTGTGCTTAACAACCTCCTTTGTATTTGTTCTTGTGCTTAGGAACTTCGTTTGTCTTTGTTCTTGTGCTTAGGAACCTCGTTTGCCCTTATTTGTGTGGTTAGCCACCTTAATTGGCGTTGTTCGTGTGCTTAACAACCTCTTTGGCCCTTGTTCTTGTGCATATGAACCTCGTTTGCATTTGTTCTTGTGCTTAGGAACCTCGTTTGCTCTTGTTTGTGTGCTTAACAACTTCAATTGGCGTTGTTCGTGTGCTTAACAACCTCATTTGTATTTGTCCTTGTGCTTAGGAACCTCGTTTGCCTTTGTTCTTGTTCGCACAAAAGTGTACTACAAAAGTTTTAGTACAGCAAGCTGTACCTTTTAAACCTCGATTCTACTTCTGATTCGGACTGCAAGTGCACAATCCTATCGTTGGTAATATCGGGTGTCTATCCACAGGACGGTTCAATAACTTGACTAGATTTCTACTTAATTTATCACACGACTAGAAGTGTTCAAAGGGGTTGAGTTGGTTGTTCAAGGTTCAATAACAGTGAATAAAACTGAGAGTAAATTAAAATGGTATTTAAAACTAATTAAAACAAGCGTTTCCTGGGTTTCTGACTTCGTCTGCAACTCTGCCTCTTGCCTGACACGACCCGTGTACTCTCGTACACGACCCCTGTTACACGGCCCGTGTAGTCTCCTACACGGTCCGTGTCAGACTCGAGTGAAACTGTAGTTGTCTGGTTTCTGTGCTGATTGATTCTGTATAGGATAAACTGACCATACCTGATGTTTCTAAACCTCAACTCTCGTTTGTTGGCTTAATAAACTCGATAATGGAAATACAATTCAATCCTCCTAGGGTTCTAACCTAAACTCTCGTTCGTTGGTTCGAAGGACCTAGGTTACTTGTTTGGTTTACTAAAGGTATTCAGAATCTCTCGATTGCTGAATAGTTCACCTCTCGGTTACTGATTAGTCTTCCCTCTCGGTTCATCGACTTACCTCATATACTTGGTCTGGTTGAAAAGATCGAATTGGACGCAGTACCTTGTTAGACATGGCCAAGCCTAATGGTAGAAACCAAATAACAATCAAACAATACAGATAAGCAATTGAAATTCATACGCAAACAAGCAAATTCAGAACATCGCACATGATCAAACAACTATCAAATAAACAGAGTATTCGACTACATCGTCTTCCCAAGAAACTAAAGAAATTACTCAAGCATAGTTCTTAAAACAGAAAAATAAAAGCGAGATAAACAATTCATTGCAAAGACCGAAAATACGAAGAAAATTCGTCGGAATCTCTCGATTTCCTCCTCTCTTCTTCGTCCCCAAGTTAGTTGGTGTAAAACTCTCCTTAGATTAGTCTCTGTATGATTGGATACCTTTCTGGCCCAAGGGGTCGTCCCTTTTTATTCTCCATAACCGTCTATCTTTAATTAGGCATTAATCTGAAACTTAAGATTAACTGCCGGATTTGTCTGACACGGTCCGTGTGAGATGTTGTACGGACCGTGTGCCTGTGTCTCTTGTCCGGGTCGTGCAGCGCCTGTGTAGGGGGTCGAGTAGGGTGTGACACGGTCCGTGTGGATTGTGACTCGGCCTGTGTGGCAAGTGCAGATTGTCAGATTTCACCCTTTCTTCCCCTGTTTCCTACAATAAACAAACAAAAGCGCAGCAGTACCATATTCTATAGATAATCAATGTAATAAACATGATTTTACAGTTTTGGACACAGGTTTTGTACAAGATTAGGTCGGAAATGTAGCTAAAATAACGAGATATCAGTTCTTGTGGTTCGGAACCTCGTTTGTCTTTGTTCTTGTGCTTAGGAACTTCTGTGCCCTTGTTTGTGTGCTTAACAACCTCAATTGGCGTTGTTCGTGTGCTTAACAATCTCTTTTGCCCTTGATCTCCTTCTTATGAACTTCATTTGCATTTGTTCTTGTGCTTAGGAATCTCGTTTGCCCTTGTTTGTGTGCTTAGCAACCTCAATTGGCATTGTTAGTGTGGTTAACAACCTCATTTGTATTTGTTTTTGTGCTTGGGAACCTCGTTTGCCTTTGTTCTTATGCTTAGGAACCACGTTTGCCTTTGTTCTTGTGCTTAGGAACTTCTTGTACCCTTGTTTGTGTGCTTAACAACCTCAATTGGCATTGTTCGTGTGCTTAACAGCCTCTTTTGCCCTTGATCTTGTTCTTATGAATCTCATTTGCGTTTGTTCTTGTGCTTAGGAACCTCATTTGCCCTTGTTTGTGTACTTAACAACCTCAATTAGCATTGTTCGTGAGCTTAACAACCTCTTTTGCCCTTTATCTGGTGCTTATGAATCTCGTTCGAATTTGTTCTTGTCCTTAGGAACCTCGTTTACCCTTGTTTGGGTGCTTAACAACCTCAATTAGCGTCTTATCGTGTGCTTAACAACCTTTTTTTCCCCTGATCTTATGCTTATGACCCTCGTTTGTATTTGTTCTTGTGCTTAGGAACCTCGTTTGCCCTTGTTTGTGTGCTTAACAACTACAATTAGCGTTGTTCGTGTGCTTAACAACCTCTTTTGCCGTTGATCTTGTGCTTATGATCATTGTTTGCATTTGTTCATGTGCTTAGGAATCTCATTTGTCCTTGTTAGTGTGCTTAACAACCTCAATTGGCATTGTTAGTGTGCTTAACAACCGCTTTTGCCCTTGATCTTGTGCTTATGAACCTCATTTGCATTCCTCTTGTGCTTAGGAACTCATCTGCCATTGTTTGTGTGCTAAACAACCTCAATTAGCGTCGTTCGTATGCTTAACAACCTCTTTTGCATTTGTTCTTGTGCTTAGGAACCTCATTTGCCTTTGTTCTTGTGCTTAGGAAACTTCTTTGCTCTTGTTTGTGTGCTTAACAACCTCAATTGGCGTTTTTCGTGTTCTTAACAATCTCTGTTGCCCTTGATCTTGTGCTTATGAATCTCATTTGCGTTCTTGAGGTTACGAACTTCTTGTTCCCTTGTTTGTGTACTTAACAACCTCAATTAAGGTTGTTCCTGTGCTTAACAACCTCTTTTGCCTTTGATCTTGTTCTGATGAACCGTATTTTCGTTTGTTCTTGTGCTTAGGAACCTCAATTGCCCTTATTTATGTGCTTAACAACCTCAATTAGCATTGTTCGTGTGCTTAACAACCTCTTTTGCCATCTATCTTGTGCTTATGAACCTCGTTTGTATTTGTTTGTGTGCTTGACAACCTCAATTGGCATTGTTCGTGTACTTAACAACCTCTTTTGCCATTGATCTTGTGCATATGAACCTTGTTTTCATTTGTTCTTGTGTTTAGGAACCTCGTTTGCCCTTGTTTGCGTGGTAAACAACCTCAATTGGCGTTGTTCGTGTGCTTAACAACCTCTTTTGCCATTGATCTTGTGCTTAGGAACTTATTTGCATTTCCTCTTGTGCTTAGGAATCTCATCTGTCCTTGTTTGTGTGCTAAACAACCTCAACTAGCGTTGTTCGTGAGCTTAACAACCTCCTTTGCATTTGTTCTTGTGCTTAGGAGCTTCATTTGTCTTTGTTCTTGTGCTTAGGAACCTCGTTTGCCCATATTTGTGTGGTTAGCAACCTTAATTGGCGTTGTTCGTGTGCTTAACAATCTCTTTGGCCCTTGATCTTGTGCATATGAACCTCGTTTGCATTTGTTCTTGTGCTTAGGAACCTCGTTTGCTCTTGTTTGTGTGCTTAACAACTTCAATTGGCGTTGTTCGTGTGCTTAACAACGACATTTGTATTTGTCTTTGTGCTTAGGAACCTCGTTTGCCTTTGTGCTTAGGAACCTCGTTTGCCTTTGTTCTTGTGGTTCGGAATCTCGTTTGTCTTTGTTCTTGTGCTTAGGAACTTCTTATGCCCTTGTTTGTGTGCTTAACAACCTCAATTGGCGTTGTTCGCGTGCTTAACAGCTTATTTTTCCCTTGATCTTGTTCTTATGAACCTCATTTACGTTTGTTCTTGTGTTTAGGAACCTCGTTTGCCTTGTTTGTGTGCATAACATCCTCAATTGGCGTTGTTCGTGTGCTTAACAACCTCTTTTGCCCTTTATCTTGTGCTTTTGAACATCGTTTGCAATTGTTCTTGTACTTAGGAAACTCGGTTGCCCATGTTTGTGTGCTTAACAATCTCAATTGGCGTTGTTCGTGTGCTTAACAACCTCATTTGCACTTGATTTTGTGCTTATGAACCTCGTTTGCATTTGTTCTTGTAATTAGGAACCTCATTTGCCCTTGTTTGTGTGCTTAACGACCTCAATATGCGTTATTTGTGTGCTTAACAACCTCTTTTTCCATTGATCCTGTGCTTACGAACCTCATTTTCATTTGTTCTTCTTGTTAGGAACCTCGTTTGCCCTTGTTTGTGTTTTTAATAACCTCAATTTGCGTTGTTCGCATGCTTAACAGCCTCTTTTGCCCTTGATCTGGTTCTTATGAACCTCATTTGCGTTTGTTCTTGTGCTTAGGAACCTCATTTGATCTTGTTTGTGCACTTAAGAACCTCAATTAGCATTGTTCGTGTGCTTGACAACCTCTTTTGCCCTTTATCTTGTGCTTATGAACCTCGTTTACATTTGTTCTTGTGCTTAGGAACCTCGTTTTCCCATGTTTGTGTGCTTAGCAACCTCAATTGGCGTTGTTCGTGTGTTTAACAACCTCTTGTGCCTTTGATCTTGTGCATATGAACCTCGTTTGCATTTGGTCTTGTGCTTAGGAACCTCGTTTGCCCTTGTTTGTGTGGTTAACAACCTATTTTGCCACGGATCTTGTGCTTATGATCCTCGTTAGTATTTGTTCTTGTGCTTAGGAACCTCGTTTGCCCTTATATGTGTGGTTAGCAACCTGAATTGGCGTTGTTCGTGTGCTTAACAACCTCTTTTGCCCTTGATCTTCTTCTTATGAACTTCATTTGCATTTGTTCTTATGCTTAGGAATCTCGTATGCCCTTGTTTGTTTGCTTAGCAACCTTAATTGGAGTTGTTCATGTGCTTAACAACCTCATTTGTATTTGTCCTTGTGCTAAGGAGCCTCGTTTGCATTTGTTCTTGTGCTTAGAAACCTCGTTTGCCTTTGTTCTTGTGCTTAGGAACTTCTTGTGCCCTTGTTTGTGTGCTAAACAACCTCAACTGGCGTTGTTTGCGTGCTTAACGGCTTCTTTTGCTCTTGATCTTGTTCTTATGAACCTCATTTGCGTTTGTTCTTTTGCTTAGGAACCTCATTTGCCCTTGTTTGTGTACTTAAGAACCTCAACTAGCGTTGTTCATGTGCTTAACAACCTTTTTTGCTCTTTATCTTGTGCTTATGAACCTGTGTGCATTTGTTCTTGTGCTTAGGAACCTCATTTGCCCATGTTTGTGTGCTTAACAACCTCAATTGGCATTGATCTTGTGCATATGAACCTTGTTTTCATTTGTTCTTGTGCTTCTCGTTTGCCCTTGTTCGTGTGCTTAACTACCTCTTTTGCCCCTGATCTTGTGCTTATTAACCTCGTTTGCATTTGTTCTTGTGCTTAGGAACCACGTTTTCCCTTGTTTGTATGCTTAACAACCTCAATTGGCGTTTTTCGTGTGCTTAACAACCTCTTTTTCCCTTGATCTTGTGCTTATCAACCTTATTTGCATTTGCTCCTGTGTTTAGGAACCTCATTTGCCCTTGTATGTGTGCTTACCAACCTCAATTAGCGTTGTTCGTGTGCTTAACAACCTCTTTTGCAATTGATCTTGTGCTTATGAACCTCATTTACATTTGTACTTCTACTTAGGAACCTCGTTTGCCGTTGTTTGTGTGCTTAACAACCTCAATTGGCGTTGTTCGTGTGCTTAACAACCTCTTTTACCCCATGATTTGGCGCTTGTGAACCTCATTAGCATTTGTTCTTGTGCTTAGGAACGTCATTTGCCCTTGTAAGTGTGGTTAACAACCTCAATTGTCATTGTTCGTGCGCTAAACAACCTCTTTTGCCCTTGATCTTGTGCAAATGAACGCCATTTGCAATTGTTCTTGTGCTTAGGAACCTCGGTTGTCCTTGTTTGTGTGCTTAACAACCTCAATATGCGTTGTTTGTGTGCTTAGGAACCTCGTTTGCCTTTGTTCTTGTGGTTAGGAACCTCGTTTGCCCGTATTTCTGTGGTTAGCAACCTCAATAGGCGTTGTTCCTGTGCTTAACAACCTCTTTTTCCCTTGATCTTGTGCATATGAACCTCGTTTGCATTTCTTCTTGTGCTTAGGAACCTCGTATGCCCTTGTTCGTGTCCTTAACAACCTCTTTTACCTTTTATCTTCTGCTTATGAACTTCATTTTCATTTGTTCTTGTGCTTATGAATCTCGTTTGCCCTTGTTCGTGTGATTAGCAACCTCAATTGGCATTGTTCGTGTGCTTAACAACCTCATTTGTATTTGTCCTTGTGCTTCGGAACCTCGTTTGCCTTTGTTCTTGTGCTTAGAAACCTCGTTTTCCTTTGTTCTTGTGCTTAGGAACTTCTTGTGCCCTTGTTTGTGTGCTAAACAACCTCAGTTGGCATTGTTCGTGTGCTTAACAGCCTCTTTTGCCCTTGATCTTGTTCTTATGAACCTCATTTGCGTTTGTTCTTGTGCTTAGGAACCTCATTTGCCCTTGTTTGTGTACTTAACAACCTCAATTAGCATTGATCGTGTGCTTAACAACCTCTTTTGCCCTTTATCTTGTGCTTATGAATCCCGTTCGAATTTGTTCTTGTGCTTAGGAACCTCGTTTACCCTTGTTTGTGTGCTTAACAACCTCAATTAGCGTCTTAACGTGTGCTTAACAACCTTTTTTTCCCCTGATCTTATGCTTATGACCCTCGTTTGTATTTGTTCTTGTGCTTAGGAACCTCGTTTGCCCTTGTTTGTGTTCTTAACAACCTGTTTTCCCCCAGATCTTGTGCCTATGAACATCGTTCGCATTTGTTCTTGTGCTTAGGAACCTCGTTTGCACTTGTTTGTGTGCTTAACAACCTCTTTTTCCCTTGATATTATGCGTATGAACCTAATTTGCATTTGTTTTTGTACTTTGTAACCTCGTTTGCCCTTATTTGTCTGGTTAGCAACCTCAATTGGCGTTGTTCGTGTGCTTAACGACCTCTTTTACACTTGATGTTGTTCATATGAACCTCGTTTGCATTTGTTCTTGTACTTAGGAACCTCATTTTCTCTTGTTTGTGTGCTTAACAACCTCAATTGGCGTTGTTTGTGTGGTTAAAAACCTCTTTTGCCCATGATCTTCTGCTTATGAACTTTCTTTGCATTTGTTCTTGTGCTTAGGAATCACGTTTGCACTTGTTTGTGTGCATAGCAACCTCAATTGGCGTTGTTCGTGTGCTTAACAACCTCATTTATATTTGTCTGAGTGCTTGGGAACCTCGTTTGCCTTTGTTCTTGTGCCAAGGAACTTCTTGTGCCCTTGTTTGTGTGCTTAACAACCTCAATTGGCGTTGTTCACGTGCTTAACAGCTTCTTTTGCCCTTGATCTTGTAATTATGAACCTCATTTGCGTTTGTTCTTGTGCTTAGGAACGTCATTTGCCCTTGTTTGTGTACTTAAGGACCTGAAGTAGCATTGTTCGTGTGCTTAAAAACCTCTTTTGCCCTTTATCTTGTGCTTATGAACCTCGTTTACATTTGTTCTTGTGCTTAGGAACCACATTTGCCCCTGTTTGTGTGCTTAGCAACCTCAATTGGCTTTATTCGTATGCTTAACAACCTATTTTGCCATTGATCTTGAGCATATGAGCCTCGTTCGCATCTGTTCTTGTGCTTAGGAATCTTGTTTGCCCATGTTAGTGTGGTTAACAACCTCTATTGCCGTTGTTCGTGTGCTGAATAACCTCTTTTGCCCCTGATCTTCTGCGTATGAACCTAATTTGCATTTGTTCTTGTGCTTAGGAACCTCGTTTCCCTTGTTTGTGTGATTAACAACCTCAAGTAGCGTTGTTTCTATGCTTAACAACCAGTTTTGCCCCTGATCTTGTGCTGATGAACCTCTTTTGCATTTGTTCGTGTGCTGAGGAACCTCGTTTTCCCTTGTTTGTGTGCTTAACAACCTCAATTGGTGTTGCTCGTGTGCTTAACAACGTCTTTTGCCCTTGATCTTGTGCATATGTACCTCGTTTACATTTGTTCTTGTGCTTAGAAACCTCGTTTTCCCTTGTTTGTGTGCTTAACAACCTCAATTGGCATTGTTCGTGCGCTTAACAAACTCTATTACCCTTGATATTGTGCATATGAACCTCGTTTGCATTTGTTCTTGTGCTTAGAACCTTGTTTTCCCTTGTTTGTGTGCTTAACAACCTCAATTGGCGTTGTTCATGTGGTTAACAACCTCTTTTATCCTTGATATTGTGCATATAAACCTCGTTTGCATTTGTTCTTGTGCTTAGAACCTCATTTGCCCTTGTTTGTGTGCTTAACAACCTCAATTAGCGTTGTTCGTGTGGTTAACAACCTCTTTTGCCCTTGATCTTATGCATATGAACGTCGTTTACATTTGTTCTTGTGCTTAGAAACCTCGTTTTCCCTTGTTTGTGTGCTAAACAACTTCAATTGGCGTTGTTCGTGTGCTTAACAAACTCCTTTACCCATGATCTTGTGCTTATGAATCTCCTTTACCCCTTGTTTGTGTGGTTAGCAGCCTCAATTGGCGTTGTTCGTGTGCTTAACAACCTCATTTGTATTTGTCCTTGTGCTTAGGAACCTCGTTTGCCTTTCTTCTTGTGCTTAGGAACCTCGTTTGCCTTTGTTCTTTTGGTTAGAAACCTCATTTGCCCTTATTTGTGAGGTTAGCAACCTCAATTGGCGTTGTTCGTGTGCTTAACAACCTCTTTTGCCCTTGATCTTGTGCATATGAACCTCGTTTGCATTTCTTCTTGTGCTTAGGAACCTCGTTTACCCTTGTTTGTGTGCTACAACCTCAATTGGCGTTGTTCGTGTGCTTACAACCTCTTTTGCCCTTGATCTTCTGCTTTTGAAGTTCATTTGCATTTGTTCTTGTGCTTATGAATCTCGTTTGCCCTTGTTCGTCTGCTTAGCAACCTCAATTGGCGTTGTTCGTGTGCTTAACAACCTCATTTGTATTTGTCCTTGTGCTTGGGAACCTCGTTTGCCTTTGTTCTTGTGCTTAGAAACCTTTTTTGCATTTATTCTTGTGCTTAGGAACTTCTTGTGCCCATGTTTGTGTGCTTAATAACCTCAATTGGCGTTGTTCGCGTGCTTAACAGCCTCTTTTGCCCTTCATCTTGTTCCTATTAACCTCATTTGCGATTGTTTTTGTGCTTAGGAACCTCATTTGACTTTGTTTGTGTACTTAAGAACCTCAATTAGCATTGTTCGTGTGCTTGACAACCTCTTTTGCCCTTTATCTTGTGTTTATGAACCTCGTTTACATTTATTCTTGTGCTTAGGAACATCATTTGCCCTTGTTTCTGTGCTTAGCAACCTCAATTGGCGTTGTTCGTGTGTTTAACAACCCCTTGTGCCTTTGATCTTGTGCATATCAACCTTGTTTTCATTTGTTATTGTGCTTAGGAACCACGTTTGCCCTTGTTTGTGTGCTTCACAACCTCTTTTGCCCTTGATCTTGTGCTTATGAACCTCATTTGCATTTCTTCTTGTGGTTAGGAACCTCATTTGCCCATGTTTGTGTGCTACAACCTCAATCGGCGTTGTTCGTGTGCTTAACAACCTCTTTCACCCTTGATCTTCTCCTTATGAACTTCATTTGCATTTTTTCTTGTGCTTAGGAATCTCGTTTTCCTTTGTTCGTGTGCTTAGCAACCTCAATTGGCGTTGTTCGTGTGCTTAACAACCTCATTTGTATTTGTCCTTGTGCTTCGGAACCTCGTTTGCCTTTGTTCTTGTGCTTAGGAATCTCGTTTGCCCTTGTTCGTATGCTTAACAACCTCAATTGGCGTTGTTCATGTGCTGAACAACCTCTTTTGCCCCTGATCTTCTACGTATGAACCTAATTTGCATTTGTTCTTGTGCGTAGGAACCTCGTTTGCCCTTGTTTGTGTGCTTAACAACCTCAATTAGCGTTGTTTGTGTGCTTAACAACCAGTTTTGCCCCTGATCTTGTGTTGATGAACGTCTTTTGCATTTGTTCGTGTGCTTAGGAACCTCGTTTTCCCTTGTTTGTGTGCATAACAACCTCAATTGGCGTTGTTCGTGCACTTAACAAACTCTTCTACCCTTGATATTGTGCATATAAACCTCGTTCGCATTTGTTCTTGTGCTTAGAACGTCGTTTTCCCTTGTTTGTGTGCTTAACAACCTCAATTGGCGTTGTTCGTGTGGTTAACTACCTCTTTTACCCTTGATATTATGCATATAAACCTCGTTTGCATTTGTTCTTGTGCTTAGAACTTCGTTTGCCCTTGTTTGTGTGCTTAATAACCTCAATATGTGTTGTTTGTGTGCTTAACAACCTCTTTTGCCCCTGATCTTGTGCATATGAACCTCGTTTACATTTGTTCTTGTGCTTAGAAACCTCGTTTTCCCTTGTTTATGTGCTTAACAACCTCAATTGGTTTTGTTCGTGTGCTTAACAAACTCCTTTACCCATGATCTTGTGCTTATGAATCTCATTTGCATTTGTTATTGTGGTTAGGAACCTCATTTGCCCTTGTATGGGTGCTTAACAACCTCTTTTGCCCTTGATCTTGTTCTTATGAACCCGATTTGCATTTGTTCTTGTGCTTAGGAACCTCGTTTGCCCTTGTTTGTGTGCTTAACAACCTCAATTTGTGTTGTTCGCGTGCTTAACAGCCTCTTTTGCCCTTGATCTTGTTCTTATGAACCTCATTTGCGTTTGCTCTTGTGCTTAGGAACCTCATTTGATCTTGTTTGTGTACTTAAGAACCTCAATTAGCATTGTTCGTGTGCTTAGGAACCTCGTTTTCCCTTGTTTGTATGCTTAACAGCCTCAATTGGCGTTGTTCGTGCGCTTAACAAACTCTTTTACCCTTGATATTGTGCATATAAACCTCGTTTGCATTTGTTCTTGTGCTTAGAACCTCGTTTGCCCTTGTTTGTGTGCTTAACAACCTCAATTGGCGTTGCTCGTGTGGTTAACAACTTCTTTTACCCTTGATATTATGCATATAAACCTCGTTTGCATTTGTTCTTGTGCTTAGAACCTCGTTTGCCCTTGTTTATGTGCTTAACAACCTTAATTGGAGTTGTTCGTGTGCTTAACAACCTCTTTTGCCCTTGATCTTGTCCTTATGAACCAGATTTGCATTTGTTCTTGTGCTTAGGAACCTCGTTTGCCCTTGTTTACGTGCTTAACAACCTCAATTTGCGTTGTTCGCGTGCTTAACAGCCTCTTTTGCCCTTGATCTTGTTCTTATGAACCTCATTTGCGTTTGCTCTTGTGCTTAGCAACCTCATTTGACCTTGTTTGTGTACTTAAAAACCTCAATTAGCGTTGTTTGTGTGCTTAGCAACCTCTTTTGCCTTTAATCTTGTGCATATGAACCTCGTTTGCATTTGGTCTTGTGCTTAGGAACCTCGTTTGCCCTTGTTTGTGTGCTTAACAACCTGTTCTGCCCCGGATCTTGTGCTTATGAACCTCGTTTGCATTTGTTCTTGTGGTTACGAACCTCGTTTGCATTTGTTCTTGTGGTTACGAACCACGTTTGCATTGTTTGTGTGCATAACAACCTCAATTGGCGTTGTTCGTGTGCTCAACAACCCCCTTTTCCCTTGATCTTCTCCGTATGAACCTAATTTGCATTTGTTCTTGTGCTTAGGTACCTCGTTTGCCCTTGTTTGTGTGCTTAACAACCTCAATTGGCGTTGTTCGTCTGCTTAACAATTTCTTTTGCCCTTGATGTTCTGCTTATGAACTTCATTTGCATTTGTTCTTGTGCTTAGGAATTTCATTTGCCCTCATTTGTGTGCTTAGCAACCTAAATTGGCGTTGTTTGTGTGCTTAACAACCTTATTTGTATTTGTCCTTGTGCTTAGGAACCTCGTTTGCCTTTGTTCTTGTGGTTAGGAACCTCGTTTGCCCGTATTTGTGTGGTTAGAAACCTCAATAGGCGTTGTTCGTGTGCTTAACAACCTCTTTTTCCTTTGATCTTGTGCATATGAACCTCGTTTGCATTTCTTCTTGTGCTTAGGAACCTCGTATGCCCTTGTTTGTGTGCTACAACCTCAATCGGCGTTGTTCGTGTCCTTAACAACCTCTTTTACCGTTTATCTTCTGCTTATGAACTTCATTTTCATTTGTTGTTGTGCTTATGAATCTCGTTTGCCCTTGTTCGTGTGATTAGCAACCTCAATTGGCATTGTTCGTGTGCTTAACAACCTCATTTGTATTTGTCCTTGTGCTTCGGAACCTCGTTTGCCTTTGTTCTTGTGCTTAGAAACCTCGTTTTCCTTTGTTCTTGTGCCAAGGAACTTCTTGTGCCCTTGTTTGTGTGCTTAACAACCTCAATTGGCGTTGTTCACGTGCTTAACAGCTTCTTTTGCCCTTGATCTTGTAATTATGAACCTCATTTGCGTTTGTTCTTGTGCTTAGGAACGTCATTTGCCCTTGTTTGTGTACTTAAGAGCCTGAAGTAGCATTGTTCGTGTGCTTAAAAACCTCTTTTGCCCTTTATCTTGTGCTTATGAACCTCGTTTACATTTGTTCTTGTGCTTAGGAACCACATTTGCCCCTGTTTGTGTGCTTAGCAACCTTAATTGGCTTTATTCGTATGCTTAACAACCTATTTTGCCATTGATCTTGAGCATATGAACCTCGTTCGCATCTGTTCTTGTGCTTAGGAATCTTGTTTGCCCTTGTTAGTGTGGTTAACAACCTCTCTTGGCGTTGTTCGTGTGCTGAATAACCTCTTTTGCCCCTGATCTTCTGCGTATGAACCTAATTTGCATTTGTTCTTGTGCTTAGGAACCTCGTTTCCCTTGTTTGTGTGCTTAACAACCTCAAGTAGCGTTGTTTGTATGCTTAACAACCAGTTTTGCCCCCGATCTTGTGCTGATGAACCTCTTTTGCATTTGTTCGTGTGCTTAGGAACCTCGTTTTCCCTTGTTTGTGTGCTTAACAACCTCAATTGGCGTTGCTCGTGTGCTTAACAACGTCTTTTGCCCTTGATCTTGTGCATATGTACCTCGTTTACATTTGTTCCTGTGCTTAGAAACCTCGTTTTCCCTTGTTTGTGTGCTTAACAACCTCAATTGGCATTGTTCATGCACTTAACAAACTCTATTACCCTTGATATTGTGCATATGAACCTCGTTTGCATTTGTTCTTGTGCTTAGAACCTTGTTTGCCCTTGTTTGTGTGCTTAACAACCTCAATTGGCGTTGTTCGTGTGGTTAACAACCTCTTTTATCCTTGATATTGTGCATATAAACCTCGTTTGCATTTGTTCTTGTGCTTAGAACCTCATTTGCCCTTGTTTGTGTGCTTAACAACCTCAATTGGCGTTGTTCGTGTGGTTAACAACCTCTTTTGCCCTTGATCTTATGCATATGAACGTCGTTTACATTTGTTCTTGTGCTTAGAAACCTCGTTTTCCCTTGTTTGTGTGCTAAACAACTTCAATTGGCGTTGTTCGTGTGCTTAACAAACTCCTTTACCCATGATCTTGTGCTTATGAATCTCATTTGCATTTGTTATTGTGGTTAGGAACCTCATTTGCCCTTGTATGGGTGCTTAACAACCGCATTGTTTGTGTGCATAACAACCTCAATTGGCGTTGTTCGTGTGCTCAACAACCCCCTTTTCCCTTGATCTTCTCCGTATGAACCTAATTTGCATTTGTTCTTGTGCTTAGGTACCTCGTTTGCCCTTGTTTGTGTTCTTAACAACCTCAATTGGCGTTGTTCGTGTGCTTAACAACTTCTTTTGCCCTTGATGTTCTGCTTATGAACTTCATTTGCATTTGTTCTTGTGCTTAGGAATTTCATTTGTGTGCTAAGCAACCTAAATTGGCGTTGTTTGTGTGCTTAACAACCTTATTTGTATTTGTCCTTGTGCTTAAGAACCTCGTTTGCCTTTGTTCTTGTGGTTAGGAACCTCGTTTGCCCGTATTTGTGTGGTTAGCAACCTCAATAGGCGTTGTTCGTGTGCTTAACAACCTCTTTTGCCCTTGATCTTGTGCATATGAACCTCGTTTGCATTTCTTCTTGTGCTTAGAAACCTCGTTTGCCCTTATATGTGTGGTTAGCAACTTCAATTGGCGTTGTTCGTGTGCTTAATAACCACTTTTGCCCCTGATCTTGTGCATATGAACCTCGTTTGCATTTGTTTGTGTACTAAACAACTTCAATTGGCATTGTTCGCGTGCTTAACAGCTTCTTTTGCTCTTGATCTTGTTATTATCAATCTCATTTGCGTTTGTTCTTGTGATTAGGAACCTCACTTGCCCTTGTTTGTGTTCTTAAGAACCTCAACTAGCGTTGTTAGTGTGCTTAACAACCGTTTTGCCCCTTTATCTTGTGCTTATGAATCTCATGTGCATTTGTCCTTGTGCTTAGGAACCTCGTTTTCCCTTGTTTGTGCGCTTAACAACCTCAATTGGCATTGATCTTGTGCATATGAACCTTGTTTTCATTTGTTCTTGTGCTTAGGAACCTCGTTTGCCCTTGTTTGTGCGCTTAATTACGTCACTTAGCGTTGTTCGTGTGCTTAACTACCACTTTTGCCCCTGATCTTGTGCTTATTAACCTCGTTTGCATTTATTCTTGTGCTTAGGAACCTGGTTTTCCCTCGTTTGTGTGCTTAACAGCCTCAATTGGCATTGTTCGTGTGCTTAACAACCTCTTTTTCCCTTGATCTTGTGCTTATGAACCTTATTTGCATTTGCTGTTGTGCTTAGGAACCTCATTTGCCCTTGTTTGTGTGCTTAACAACCTCAATTAGCATTGTTCGTGTGCTTAACAACCTCTTTTGCACTAGATTTTGTGCTTATGAACCTCGTTTGCATTTGTTCTTGTACTTAGGAACCTCGTTTGCCGTTGTTTTTGTGCTTAACAACCTCAATTGGCGTTTTTCGTGTGCTTAACAACCTCTTTTACTCCATGATCTTGCGCTTGTGAACCTCATTAGCATTTGTTCTCGTGCTTAGGAACGTCATTTGCCCTTGTAAGTGTGGTTAACAACCTCAATTGGCATTGTTCGTGTGCTTAGCAACCTCTTTTGCCCTTGATGTTGTTCATATAAACCTCGTTTGCATTTGTTCTTGTGCTTAGGAACCTCGTTTGCCCTTGTTTGTGTGCTAAAGAACCTCAACTGGCGTTGTTCGTGTGGTTAAAAACCTCTTTTGCCCTTGATCTTCTGCTTATGAACTTCATTTGCATTTGTTCTTGTGCTTAGGAATTTCGTTTGCCCTTGTTTGTGTGCATATCAACCTCAATTGGCGTTGTTCGTGTGATTAACAACCTCATTTGTATTTGTACTTGTGTTTAGGAACCTCGTTTGCCTTTGTTCTTGTGCCTAGGAGCTTCTTGTGCCCTTATTTGTGTCCTTAACAACCTCAATTAGTGTTATTCGCGTGCTTAATAGCTTCTTTTGCCCTTGATATTGTAATTATGAACCTCACTTGCGTTTGTTCTTGTGCTTAGGAACCGCATTTGCCCTTGTTTGTGTACTTAAGAACCTGAACTAGCGTTGTTCGTGTGCTTAACAACCTCTTTTGCACTTTATCTTGTGCTTATGAACCTCGTTTACATTTGTTCTTCAGCTTAGGAACCTCATTTGGTCCAGTTTGTGTGCTTAGCAACCTCAATTGGCGTTGTTCGTGTGCTTAAAAACCTCTTTTGCCCTTAATCTTGTGCATATGAACCTCGTTTGCATTTGTTCTTGTGATTAGGAACCTCGTTTGCCCTTGTTTGTGTGCTTAACTACCTCAATTAGCGTTGTTTGTGTGCTTAACAACCTGTTTTGCCCCTGATCTTGTGTTTATGAACCTCGTTTGCATTTGTTCTTGTGCTTAGGAATCTCGTTTGCCCTTGTTCGTGTGCTTAACAACCTCAATTGGCGTTGTTCGTGTGCTGAACAACCTCTTTTACCCTTGATATTGTGCATATAAACCTCGTTTGCATTTGTTCTTGTGCTTAGAACCTCGTTTGCCCTTGTTTGTGTGCTTAACAACCTCAGTTGGCGTTGCTCGTGTGGTTAACAACCTCTTTTACCCTTGATATTATGCATATAAACCTCGTTTGCATTTGTTCTTGTGCTTAGAACCTTGTTTGCCCTTGTTTGTGTGCTTAACAACCTTAATTGGCGTTGTTCGTGTTCTTAACAACCTCTTTTGCCCTTGATCTTGTCCTTATGAACCCGATTTGCATTTGTTCTTGTGCTTAGGAACCTCGTTTGCCTTTGTTTGTGTGCTTAACAACCTCAATTTGCGTTGTTCGCGTGCTTAACAGCCTCTTATGCCCTTGATCTTGTTCTTATGAACCTCATTTGCGTTTGCTCTTGTGCTTAGGAACCTCATTTGACCTTGTTTGTGTTCTTAAAAACCTCAATTAGCGTTGTTTGTGTGCTTAGCAACCTCTTTTGCCTTTGATGTTGTGCATATGAACCTCGTTTGCATTTGGTCTTATGCTTAGGAACCTCGTTTGCCCTTGTTTGTGTGCTTAACAGCCTGTTTTGCCCCGGATCTTGTGCTGATGAACCTCGTTTGCATTTGTTCTTGTGGTTACGAACCTCGTTTGGATTGTTTGTGTGCATAACAACCTCAATTGGCGTTGTTCGTTTGCTTAACAACCCCCTTTTCCATTGATCTTCTCCGTATGAAGCTAATTTGCATTTGTTCTTGTGCATAGGTACCTCGTTTGCCCTTGTTTGTGTGCTTAACAACCTCAATTGGCGTTGTTCGTGTGCTTAACAAATTCTTTTGCCCTTGATGTTCTGCTTATGAACTTCATTTGCATTTGTTCTTGTGCTTAAGAATCTCATTTGCCCTCATTTGTGTGCTTAGCAACCTAAATTGGCGTTGTTTGTGTGCTTAACAACCTCATTTGTATTTGTCCTTGTGCTTAGGAGCCTCGTTTGCCTTTGTTCTTGTGGTTAGGAACATCGTTTGCCCTTATTTGTGTGGTTAGCAACCTCAATAGGCGTTGTTCGTGTGCTTAACAACCTCTTTTGCCCTTGATCTTGTGCATATGAACCTTGTTTGCATTTCTTCCTGTGCTTAGGAAACTCGTTTGCCCTTGTTTGTGTGCTACAACCTCAATTGGCGTTGTTCGTGTGCTTACAACCTGTTTTGCCCTTGATCTTCTGCTTATGAAGTTAATTTGCAATTGTTCTTGTGCTTAGGAATCTCGTTTGCCCTTGTTCGTTTACTTAGCAACCTCAATTGGCGTTGTTCGTGTGGTTAACAACCACATTTGTATTTGTCCTTGTGCTCGGGAACCTCGTTTGCCTTTGTTCTTGTGCTTGGAAACCTCGTTTGCATTTGTTCTTGTGGTTAGGAACTTCTTGTGCCCATGTTTGTGTGTTTAACAACCTCAATTGGCGTTGTTCGCGTACTTAACAGCCTCTTTTGCCCTTGATCTTGTTCTTATTAACCTCATTTGCGTTTGTTCTTGTGCTTGGGAACCTCATTTGACCTTGTTTGTGTACTTACGAAACTCAATTAGCATTGTTCGTGTGCTTGACAACCTCTTTTCCCCTTTATCTTGTGCTTATGAATCTCGTTTACATTTGTCCTTGTGCTTAGAAACCTCGTTTGCCCTTGTTTGTGTGTTTAGCAACCTGAATTGGCGTTGTTCGTGTGTTTAATAACCTCTTGTGCCTTTGATCTTGTCCATATGAACCTCGTTTGCATTTGGTCTTGTGCTTAGGAACCTCATTTGCCCATGTTTGTGTGCTTAACAACCTGTTTTGCCCCGGATCTTGTGCTTATGAACCTCGTTTGCATTTGTTCTTGTGCTTAGAAACCTCGTTTGCCCTTATATGTGTGGTTAGCAACTTCAATTGGCGTTATTCGTGTGCTTAATAACCACTTTTGCCCCTGATCTTGTGCATATGAACCTCGTTTGCATTTGTTTGTGTACTAAACAACTTCAATTGGCGTTGTTCGCGTGCTTAACAGTTTCTTTTGCTCTTGATCTTGTTGTTATCAACCTCATTTGCGTTTGTTCTTGTGGTTAGGAACCTCATTTGCCCTTGTTTGTGTTCTTAAGAACCTCAACTAGCGTTGTTCGTGTGCTTAACAACCGTTTTGCCCCTTTATCTTGTGCTTATGAATCTCGTGTGCATTTGTCCTTGTGCTTAGGAACCTCGTTTGCCCTTGTTTGTGTGCTTAACAACCTCAATTGGCATTGATCTTGTGCATATGAACCTTGTTTTCATTTGTTCTTGTGCTTAGGAACCTCGTTTGCCCTTGTTTGTGCGCTTAACAACGTCACTTAGCGTTGTTCGTGTGCTTAACTACCTCTTTTGCCCCTGATCTTGTGCTTATTAACCTCGTTTGCATTTGTTCTTGTGCTTAGGAACCTCGTTTTCCCTTGTTTGTGTGTTTAACAGCCTCAATTGGCGTTGTTCGTGTGCTTAACAACCTCTTTTTCCCTTGATCTTATGCTTATTAACCTTATTTGCATTTGCTGTTGTGCTTAGGAACCTCATTTGCCCTTGTTTGTGTACTTAACAACCTCAATTAGCGTTGTTCGTGTGCTTAACAACCTCTTTTGCACTTGATCTTGTGCTTATGAACTTCGTTTGCATTTGTTCTTGTACTTAGGAACCTCGTTTGCCGTTGTTTGTGTGCTTAACAACCTCAATTGGCGTTGTTCGTGTGCTTAACAACATCTTTTACTCCATGATCTTGCGCTTGTGAACCTCATTAGCATTTGTTCTTGTGCTTAGGAACGTCATTTGCCCTTGTAAGTGTGGTTAACAACCTCAATTGGCATTGTTCGTGTGCTTAACAACCTCTTTTGCCCTTGATCTTGTGCTAATGAACGCCATTTGCATTTGTTCTTGAGCTTATGAACCTCGGTTGTCCTTGTTTGTGTGCTTAACAACCTCTTTTGCGCTTGATCTTGTGCTTATGAACCTCATTTGCATTTCATCTTGTGCTTAGGAATCTCGTTTGCCCTTGTTCGTGTGCTTAGCAACCTCAATTGGCGTTGTTCGTGTGCTTAACAACCTTATTTGTATTTGTCCTTGTGCTTCGGAACCTCGTTTGCTTTTTTTTCTTGTGGTTAGAAATCTTGTTTGCCTTTGTTCTTGTGCTTAGGAACTTATTGTGCCCATGTTTGTGTGCTTAACAACATCAATTGGCGTTGTTCGCGTGCTTAAAAGTCTCTTATGCCCTTGATCTTGTTCTTATGAACCTCGTTTGCGTTTGTTCTTGTGCTTAGGAACCTAATTTGACCTTGTTTGTGTACTTAAGAACCTCAATTAGCGTTGTTCGTGTGCTTAACAACCTCTTTTGCCATTTATCTTGTGCTTACGAACCTCGTTTACATTTGTTCTTGTGCTTAGGAACTTCATTTGCCATTGTTTGTGTGCTTAGCAACCTCAATTGGCGTTGTTCGTGTGCTTAACAACCTCTTTTGCCTATGATCTTGTGCATAAGAACCTCGATTGCATTTGGTCTTAGGCTTAGGAACCTTGTTTGCCCTTGTTTGTGTGCTTAACAACCTGCTTTTCCCCGAATCTTGTACTTACGAACCTCGTTCGCATTTTTTCTTGTGCTTAAGAACCTCGTTTGCACTTGTTTATGTGCTTAACAACCTCAATTGGCGTTGTTCGTGTGCTTAACAACCTCTTTTTCCTTTGATATTATGCGTATGAACCTCGTTTGCATTTGTTCTTGTGCTTAGGAACCTCGTTTACCCTTATTTGTCAGGTTAGCAACCTCAATTGGCGTTGTTCGTGTGCTTAACAACCTCTTTTGCCCTTGATGTTGTTCATATGAACCTCGTTTGCATTTGTTCTTGTGCTTAGGAACCTCGTTTGCCCTTGTTTGTGTGCTTAATGACCTCAATTGGCGTTGTTCGTGTGGTTAACAACCTCTTTTGCCCTTGATCTTCTGCTTACGAACTTCATTTGCATTTGTTCTTGTGCTTAGGAATCTTGCTTGCCCTTGTTGGTGTGCATAGCAACCTCAATTGGCGTTGTTTGTGTGCTTAACAACCTTATTTGTATTTGTCCTTGTGCTTAGGAATCTCGTTTGCCTTTGTTCTTGTGCTTAGGAACTTCTTGTGCCTAGGAACTTCTTGTGCCCTTGTTTGGGTGCTTAACAACCTCAATTGGCGTTGTTCGCGTGCTTAACAGCTTCTTTTGCCTATGATATTGTAATTATGAACCTCATTTGCCTTTGTTCTTGTGCTTAGGAACCTCATTTGCCCTTGTTTGTGTACTTAAGAACCTGAACTAGCGTTGTTCGTGTGCTTAACAACCTCTTTTGCCCTTTATCTTGTGCTTAGGAACATCATTTGCCCCGGTTTGTGTGCTAAGCAACCTCAATTGGCGTTGTTCGTGTACTTAATAACCTCTTTTGCCCTTGATCTTGCGCATATGAACCTCGTTTGCATTTGTTCTTGTGATTAGGAACCTCGTTTGCCCTTGTTTGTGTGCTTAACAACCTTAATTAGCGTTGTTCGTGTGCTTAACAACCTGTTTTGCCCCTGATCATGTGTTTATGAACCTCGTTTGCATTTGTTCTTGTGCTTAGGAATCTCGTTTGCCCTTGTTCGTGTGCTTAACAACCTCAATTGGCGTTGTTCGTGTGCTGAACAACCTCTTTTGCCCCTGATCTTCTGCGTATGAACCTAATTTGCATTTGTTCTTGTGCTTAGGAACCTCGTTTGCCCTTGTTTGTGTGCTTAACAACCTCAATTGGCGTTGTTTGTGTGCTTAACAACCAGTTTTGCCCCTGATCTTGTGCTGATGAACCTCTTTTGCATTTGTTCGTGTGCTTAGGAACCTCGTTTTCCCTTGTTTGTGTGGTTAACAACCTCAATTGGCGTTGTTCGTGTGCTTAAGAAACTCTTTTACCCTTGATATTGTGTATATAAACCTCGTTTGCATTTGTTCTTGTGCTTAGAAACTCGTTTGCCCTTGTTTGTGTGCTTAACAACCTTAATTGGCGTTGTTCGTGTGGTTAACAACCTCTTTTACCCTTGATATTGTGCATATAAACCTCGTTTGCCCTTGTTTGTGTGCTTAACAACCTCAATTGGCGTTGTTCGTGTGCTTAACAACCTCTTTTGTCCTTGATCTTGTGTATATGAATCTCGTTTACGTTTGTTCTTGTGCTTTTAAACCTCGTTTTCCCTTGTTTGTGTGCTTAAGAACCTCAATTGGCGTTGTTCGTGTGCTTAACAAACTCCTTTACCCATGATCTTGTTCTTATGAATCTCATTTGCATTTGTTCTTGTGCTTAGGAACCTCATTTGCCGTTGTATGTGTGCTTAACAACCTTAATTGGCGTTGTTCGTGTTCTTAACAACCTCTTTTGCCCTTGATCTTGTTCTTATGAACCCCATTTGCATTTGTTCTTGTGCTTAGGAACCTCGTTTGCCCTTGTTTGTGTGCTTAACAAGTTCTTTTTCTCTTGATCTTGTGCTTATGAACCTCATTTGCATTTGTTCTTGTGGTTAAGAACCTCGTTTGCCTTTGTTTGTGTGCCTAACCACCTCAATTTGCGTTGTTCGCGTGCTTAACAGCCTCTTTTGCCCTTGATCTTGTTCTTATGAACCTCATTTGCGTTTGTTCTTGTGCTTAGGAACCTCATTTGACCTTGTTTGTGTACTTAAGAACTTCAATTAGCGTTGTTCGTGTGCTTAACAACCTCTTTTGCCCTTTATCTTGTGCTTATGAACCTTGTTTACATTTGTTCTTGTGCTTAGGAACCTCGTTTTCCCTTGTTTTTGTGCTTAGCAACCTCAATAGGGTTGTTTGTGTGCTTAGCAACCTCTTTTGCCTTTGATCTTGTGCATATGAACCTCGTTTGTATTTGGTGTTGTGCTTATGATCCTCGTTTGCCCTTGTTTGTGTGCTTAACAACCTATTTTGCCCCGGATCTTGCGCTTATGAACCTCGTTTACATTTGTTCTTGTGCTTACGAATCTCGTTTGCCCTTGTTTTTGTGCTTAACAACCTCAATTGGCGTTGTTCGTGTGCTTAACAACCTCTTTTTCCCTTGATCTTCTGCGTATGAACCTAATTTGCATTTGTTTTTGTGCTTAGGAACCTTGTTTGCCCTTGTTTGTGTGCTTAACAACCTCAATTGGCGTTGTTCGTGGGCTTAACAACTTCTTTTGCCCTTGATGTTCTGCTTATGAACTTCATTTGCATTTGTTCTTGTGCTTAGGAATCTCATTTGCCCTTGTTTGTGTGCTTAACAACCTCAATTGGCATTGTTCGTGTGTTTAATAACCTCATTTGTATTTGTCCTTGTGCTTAGGAACCTCGTTTGCCTTTGTTCTTGTGGTTAGGAACCTCGTTTGCCCTTATTTGTATGGTTAGCAACCTCAATTGGCATTGTTCGTGTGCTTAACAACCTCTTTTGCCATTGATCTTGTGCATATGAAACTCGTTTGCATTTTTTCTTGTGCTTAGGAATCTCGTTTGCCCTTGTTTGTGTGCTACAATCTCAATTGACGTTGTTCGTGTGCGTAAACCTCTTTTGCCCTTGATCTTCTGCTTATGAAGTTCATTTGCATTTGATCTTGTGCTTAGGAATCTCGTTTGCTCTTGTTCGTTTGCTTAGCAACCTCAATTGGCGTTGTTCGTGTGCTTAACAACCTCATTTGTATTTGTCCTTGTGCTTGGGAACCTCGTTTGCCTTTATTTATTTAGATATGTGTACTCTGCTTATTACATGGTATTTCTCATCTTACAGACAGTATCATACACATATTAGCACCTCATAGACATGTTCAAAATGCAGCTACAAGTTTTGAGGGAGATGTGTCGTCCGACTCGCCGCCTCCCCATTCTTCACTTCCACCTTGACTGTACCTCTTCCGGTGGGCCCCGGGTCCTGGAAGGAAGACTTCCTCCTTTTGTGCATCGAAAACAGCATCGACCTCACGAGCACTGGTGTCAAATGCCAGCTCCTTTGCCTCCCTTTCCAGTTTTCTCAATATATTATTTCTCCCTGTGCATCAATTTCATTAATGTAAGCTAAGAACATGATCAGTAGTATATGGTGCAAGGATTTTGCTAACTCAACCCTTGATTATGTGATAGCCTGGTAATTAATTAGAACATCTACATCAATATAATTGAAATAAAATTTAATACAACAATGATAGAATTAATAGAAATTTAACTTAGGACATCACCATTTCTAAAATTAATTAGAAATTGCCACATTGGATCATAAATTAGAATTGCAAGTCAAGTGAAGAATTAACAATTAACAATCAGTGAATGTGAAGCATAATTTTGTTAATTATGAAATTCTTTTAAATAAAGCTTGCTAATTATGAAATTCTTTTAAATAAAGCTTGCTAATTATGAAATTCTCATACATCTCAATAATTGAAAAAGGATTTGTCACGTTCAATTAGAAACTAGTATAAAAAATCCAATGTAGATGCTCTTGGTAATATCAATATCACAAAAAAGCATTTCTATGTTATGATTATTCACCAAGGAAACTTTTATCGAAAACAATTAATAGCTTATAATTTCTATAGGCCATTTGTCATAATATCTAGAAAGGCATGTTATCATGATTTACTAATACGTGAATATAATCAATAAACCAATAAATCAAGCTTTAGCAGATAATAAACTAAGATTATGCAAAACAGGGGGGTTATAGACACAAAACCTGCTAGGAAAATCTTCTCATTCCTATCTGCACGGATCTCAAAGCAAATTGTCTGCAGATTCTGGTCACGAGAGGCAACCTCAACCACCGGATGGCCAGGAGGGACAATGAAAACTGTGCCACGTGACACGTGGGCCCGGATCTGCCTATAGTGTGGTCCCTCCTGATACTCCTCTTCCTCTTCCTCTCGGTACCGTCTTCCTCCTCTTTCCTGTTCATGCTCCCTATACCTCTGTGCTGGACCACCGTGTCGGCCTTGGCGGGTCAAATGGGGGCACAATATCTCTACGTAACCACTTCCTTCAGTGACTATGGCAAACTTGGTTGAGCGTGAGTTGTAGAACGGCGCTATCATAGACCCCTGTGAGGTATTCATTACATTTCATTTAGTTATGCACTTAAACTTAAGAGTGACACTAAGATGCATAACGCATATTGGTCCATACTACGGATAATTATTTTTGTTAAAAGTCCAACTAATCTGTTTGAACCGTTCAATGTGATTTAAAAAAAAAAGATACTTGCAAACTATATTTTACATGTTTTTACCATTTTCTTAAATAGGTACAAAATCACTACTTTTGACTGGTCCAAAAACATTACATGAAGTGATCTCCTATAGATAAAACAAATAGTAAAAATATTCTTAAAATGCAAAATTTGATCTACATAGTACGGATCAGTATATTATACATAGTATCGTAGCCTCATTCTTAATTTATACATATTTGACAGTAGAACCTCCAAAAGGAATAGTGAGGTTCTCTTCAAGTTTTTAAAATCTGATAACTGTTCATATTAGACAAAGAACACTAATTTTAAGGGTAGAGTTTGCATACTTCTCTAATGTTTGCAAGTGACACTCTAAGATTTAGCCAACCGAGCTTTCGGTAATCATCAGAATTTGCCTCGTAAAGTTTCCCGTACCGGTTCGACTGAATTGGGTCCTTTTCAAATAGGTTAAAAGGCCCTCTAGATTCACCAAATGGCCACCTTCCTCCTTCTGTGCTGTACCGGCTAAGCGCTCGGATCTGCTCCTCTGAAGCCTCAATAAATGCTCCCTTCCATTGCCGACTAAATAAGCTCTCGATTTGGTCTCGTGGCACCTATATGTAACATATGCAAACATGTAATTATAGTTTATATACATTATTTTTACCAAGTAAAACGAGTAAAACAAGACAAAACATGAATACATACATTGAAAGCAGCTTCAAGAATCTCGTCACTAAAGCTCGTATAAACCGACTCAGGGTTTTCCGAACCAGCCGCATAAAAATGCTGTGAATTAAATTCAATTTAGTAATTAGAATCTTATATAATGTACAAGTGGTATCTAACATTAGAAATAATAAGGGAGTGAGGCTATGGTACTTTGCATAGCGCATTATGCACTACTACAAAAAAATAGTTTGTACACAGATTATAACTAGAGAGCTACACGGATTTGGAAACGTGTGCGATTCTGGGGTGTAGGAAAGTCCACATTTACACACGTATAATTTATACGTGTACGATTACACTAATCCTACACGGATTATTAATAAAGAGCCGTTTGGAAAATCAAGAGAGCTACACGGATTTTAACTAAATATCCGTGTAGGAATACTATTCCTACACGGATATTTAGTTAAAATCCATGTAGCTCTCCTCAACAGAATATTAAATAAATAAACCGGGTTCAGGAACCTTCCTACACGGATTTTTAACTAAAAATCCGTGTAGGAAGGTTGCTGAACCGTTTTTTTTTTCTTTTTTTCTTTTTTTAGCTAGCCTCCACTTTTGCTAGTCAGTAATTATATATTTCATATTGAATATACATAGTCTTTTGCAAAAATAAATATATAGCATTTTGTATATACATAGCCTTTTGCAAAAATAAATTCATAGCCATTTGCAACATATATATATACATAGCCTTTTGTACATGCAATTCCATGTGATCTAACACATAACATACACTCCTCAAGATCCAATACAAGGCGAAGAGGATAGTAACCAACTAAGGCGAAGATGACAGTAACCAACCAAAACCATACAAAACTGAAAAGAAAAATAAAAGAGATATATATAAGTAACAGAAAATAAAAGAGATATATATAAGCAATAATAAGTAACAGAAAATTAGATAAAGAAAAAAAAAAATATATATATATATATATATATATAGAGATTGACTAATATGATTTCAGTAGCATATGGGCCGAAGTGCTTACGGTCCAAATTTGAAATTTCAAAATCCAAAAAGTCGATCTGAACCGTTAGATGTGTTCTCCATATTGTAAAGTGCTTGGAGACCAAATTTTACATTTTTTGGAATTTTTTTGCTATTTATTAAGCCACTTTGAAAATCGCTGATCCAACGGTGGCTTAACCCAACAGTGCCACCGTTGGATCAGCGATTTTCAAAGTGGCTTAATAAATAGCAAAAAAATTCCAAAAAATGTAAAATTTGGTCTCCAAGCAGTTTTCAATATGGAGAACACATCTAACGGTTCAGATCGACATTTTGAATTTTGAAATTTTAAATGTATATATATTCATGGCTAACCTTAGCAAGATAGAGAGGAGAAAATAACAACTTCAAACATCTCAGATCTCAGTTGTGCTATGAGCTGAAATCAAAACGGCGTTGGAGGGAAAAGGCCTTCTTATATAACCAAAACTCTAAAACTAACTTTCTATACGGATTTTTCACTATAAATCCGTGTAGCTCTCTAGCCTTTCTACACTGTTATTTAAAGAATAATCCGTGTACAATAATCCCTTTCTACACGGATTTTTATTTAAAAATCCGTGTAGGAAGGTTGCTGAACCGTTCTTTTTTTATTTTTTAAAGCTATCCTACACGGATTTTTAAATAAAAATCCGTGTAGGAAGGTTGCTGAACCGTTTTTTTTTTTTTTTTTTTTTTTTAGCTAGCCTACACGGCTCTCTAGTCTTTCTACACTGTTATTTAAACAATAATCCGTGTACAATAACCCCTTCCTACACGGATTTTTTAATAAAAATTCGTGTAGCTCTCTCACCATTCCTACACGGATATTTAATGAAATATCCGTGTATAAAAGCTTAATTTCCACACGGACACTGATTTTTAAGTTAATATTCGTGTAGGATTCCTAGAACACTCGAAAAATCTTATTTCATACACGTTTTTTTATAAAATTGAGAAAATCCGTGTATAAGGTACAGTGTAGGAAGACGTTTTTTGTAGGGAGAATTTGTTATATGCCACTCAAAAACTTCAAATTTGTCAAAATGCCACTCAAAAAACAATATTTGTCAAAATGCCATTAAAACTCAATTCCTATTTTTTTTTTGCCATTATCCCTATTTTGACTCAATTTATAAATTCTAATATTTCAAAATGACCAAACTACCCCTGTCAGATTTTTTTTTTTTCGAATTTCAAATTTTTTTGGAAAATCAAATTTTTTGAATTTCAAATTTTTTTCAAAAATCAAAATTTTTTCGAATTTCAAATTTTTCCAAACTTCAAAATTTTCAAAAATTTTAAATTTTTTCGTGGCAGCCCCCTGCTCGGACTCCCCAAAAAAATTTGAATTTCAAATTTTCAAAATTTGATTAAATTTGATTTTCATCTATAAATTTGATTTTCAAAATTTGACATTTTAAAAATTTTGACATTTAAAAAAATTTGAAATTTTAAAAATTTTGACATTTTAAAAAATTTGAAATTTTAAAAAACTCGAAGTGGCATAAAAAATTTAAAAAATTTAGGGAGTCCGAGCCGGGGGCTGCCACGAAAAAATTTGATTTTCCAAAAAAATTTGAAATTCGAAAAATTTGAAATTCGAAAAAATTTGAAATTTGAAAATTTTGAAATTCGAAAAAATTTGAAATTTCAAAAAATTTGAAATTCGAAAAAAAAAAAATCTGACAGGGGCAGTTTGGTCATTTTGAAATATTAGAATTTATAAATTGAGTCAAAATAGGGATAATGGCAAAAAAAAAATAGGGATGGAGTTTTAGTAGCATTTTGACAAATATTGTTTTTTGAGTGGCATTTTGACAAATTTGAAGTTTTTGAGTGGCACATAACAAATTCTCACTTTTTTGTAGTAGTGATGGTCCGTACTATAGATTAATATCTCCATTTTTAAAATTTAAACAATCGACATATAAAAATGTACAAATATATCAAATTTTACATTTATAGAATTATTTTACTATTTTTTTTAAGTAGCTTGAAAATCACTTGATCTAAAAATTCTAGAACATTCAAAAGTAGTAATTTTCTACATGTATAAAAAAGTAATTAAAAATTCTAAAAAAATATTAATACATAGTACGGACCATTATGCATTATTCATAGTACCATAGTCTAACTCATAACAAGGTATCTTATCCAAAAAAAAATGGCACTAACCGATACTTGACCAGTCAATGAAGTAGACCTGAGGAACTTCGCCAATACCAGTTTTTGGCGCCGGTCGCTACTAATTAAATACAAGACTGATCCAGCTTGAGTTACAAATACATCTCCTTTCCGAATTCCATGAGACTTTCTCTCTCCCTTTCTTAGTGTAGTCACAGTTCCTCTTCCTGTTTTATAATCAAATGCATCACAATATACAGTAGTTATTTGAATAATAATATTTGTTGTTTATTGAGTGAGGCTATGGTACTATGCATATACATATCAATATTTTGGTTTACAAAATATCCATATAGCTATATGAACCGTTCAACATGATTACTATATGAAAATATAAAAATATACTTGACTAATTTAACATACTTTTTAGAATTTTATTACTATTTTTTTTAGTAGTTAGAAAATCATTGCTTTTGAATAGTCTATAATTTTTAATTAAGTGATTTTCTACCTATTTTAAAAAATAATAAAAAAAATTCCAAAAATTAAAAATTTGATCTACAAGTACATTTTTATATAGACACAAATTGATCGGTTTAGATCAATTGTTTGGACTTCAAAAATAAAGATATTAATCCATAGTACGGACCAATATATATTATGCACTATGCATAGAACCGTATTCTTACTCCTATTTATTTGTTACGTAAAGACAACAATTGAGTACCTTCAACCACATAGCAAACACAATCAGCATCAAAATGCACCGGCGTGACAAAAGTGCGCGGGTCCGCCACGAGTAAAGAGATGCTGTAATTAGCAATTCCAAGCAAAAGCTTCGACTTCATATGAAATTTGTCAAGAACCTTCGCATACCCACGTTCAGATCGAATTTCGTACCGAAATCTCTCTCTACCAAACACATAAGGGTTATCCTCTTCTCTCTCTTCTCCCTGTTCTTCATATCTCCTTTGCGGATTAACACTCCTCTCATGTTTGTATGTCTCTTCGCATTTCGTCTGACATTGCATCTGTTGGCCATGCTCGCTGTATTGCTGTTGGCACTTCAACCAGCACTCACTGAGCCTGTCATGTGACCAAAAGAACAGAAATAATTAATTAGTTTTTACAACTCAAATTTCAAGTAATCGAGTTAATTATTTATATCAAAGAGTTGGAACATCAAATTAAGGTTCCTAATTTTTTTTCTTGAATGGTCCAGAATTTTTAGATCAAGTGATTTTCTATCCATCTAAAAAATTCTAAAAAATGTATACTTTAGTCTCAAAGTATATTTTCATATAAAGATTATGTTTAACGGTTTGGACCGACCATTTAAATTTTAAAAAGAAAGATGTGAATCTATAACACGAATCAATCCAATTCGTCCGTAATATGCATATTACTTAAAAAAAAGATTCACAGCCTCAGTAATTATAGAGAAAAAACATTTAACAAGCAAATAAAACCTTTGTTCTCGATCTTCTTTGTCACGGCTCTGTCCCGATCCTCTCCCCTCCCACGGGTCTCGCTTCCCGGGTGGATGATCCTGCTTACACTTCTCTTCACACCTCTTCTCCATGCCGATATCATAGTGAGGCTGTGATCGGCATTCCTGCAAACACTCCGTCAGCTCCGGCGGATCTTCACTTTTGTCGGCCACTGCTACTGCCATGGAAAGAAAGAAACCAGAAAGAAATAAGAGGAATACAAGGATGCTGGTATTGTGCCGCATTACCATGACTAATTCTCTAGGATTAGATAAGGAAGGGATTGATTGATTGCTTGTGTTGATGAAGAGAATTGGATTGTGTGTTTATATAGAAGGAAATAGTAATAATCACTGATCACTTGATCAGTGTGTGTGACAAGGTTGTGAGTTTCAGTTGTATATATGTGGCGGTTCTTGTTGGGTGTGCTATGTAACGAATGATTAAGAACAATAATAAGAACACTTTAACACTAATATTTTATTTCCCATAACGTTTCTGTTCTTGTTTTATCCACTATTTGTAATCACTTCCTCCTAGTTTTTAATCAAAAAAAATATTATTAAGTGAGGTTATGGTATTATTTATAGCGCATATTTTGATTACCATCACAGATAAATATTTTTTTGGTTTCTAAATTTTAAATAGCCAATTTGAACTGTATAACATGATTTCTATATAAAAATATACTTGTATGCTGGATTTTTTATTTTTCAGATCAAGATAATTTTTCTATATATTAAAATAATAATTTTGTTTACAAAAATATTAAATTCGATTTACAAGTGTATTTTTACATGAGAATTATATTGAACGATTTAGATAGGTTATTTAGACTTTAAAATTAGAAACATTGATCATAATACATATTGTTATGCGCTATATATATTTGGTCTTCTTTAAATGAAAATTGTTAAATTTTTAGAAAATTCCCAAAATACCATCTAATACTTCAAATTTACTAAAATTTAATCTCCATTATATTACCACAATACTTAAAATATTCACATATAACATTGTTATATTGTCTACCAATGGAGGAAACGGTATTGTATATATTCACCTATGGTTTTAAATAAAAAAAAACAAACGATATTATATTGTTTACTGATGGAGAAAACAGTAATAAGTAAACTTGATAGTTTAAAATACTTAACATATTAACATATAACATTATTACATTGTGTATTGATGGAGGAAACGATATTAAATTGTCTGCTGCTGGAGGAAACAAAAATAAGTCAACTTGACAATGTGAAATACATAGTAACTCGTTACACAAATTGATCTGAAATATCCGTTATAAGAAAATTGAACAAGGAGTGAAGAGATAGATAAACGTGGCAAGCGGGGATAAACACGTGGCGCCTGAATAGGGCGTACGGACAAATGATGACGCTCTCATCCAGCACCTCAATCGCCTGGTGATCTCCATTAAAAGCTTATCTGATGTGTCTCTATTCGCTTAAATTTCGAGATGCCTTTCCGGCAGATAAACGGGTCGGGTCGGATCGGATCGGGCCTGGAAGGATCCACATCTGTATCAGCTGTCTCATGGAAATCTAGTGGCTCTCATCCAGGATTTCAGATCTGCTGAAATCCAAAAAGTATGAACAGTAACTCTGAAATTGCTGAAATTCACGATCCAGCAGTCCAATTTTTTCTATGCACGCATCTCAAAATAGCTGATTTTTCTGTGCACGCATCTCAAAACGATTCAATGGCTGGATTATGAATTTCAGGGTCACTGTTCATGACTAAGAATTTCAGCAGATTCGGACTCCTCATCCAGCGCCTCAATCGCATGGCGATAGGAGTGCAAATGGATCATCATATTTGTATCAGGTTTTATTTTTCTAAATACAAACAGATACATATGAATATGAATCAGATATCGAATATTTGTAAATATATACATAAATATTAAATTATATAGTATTTATTTACTATTCAGATAATTAAAATTCAAAATTATATTTATATCCGTATTTGTATCTGAACAAATATTTATATATTGAATATTTATATTTAATTTTTAAATAGGAATCAAAATACAGTTGAGTATTATCTGATCGGTTTGCACCGTACATGGCGCTCTCTTTCAAAGCCCTCAAATATCGGGATGCCCATTGGCCGATAACGGGTTGGGTCGGGTATATATAGAGGATTGACATCCGTTATATTTATAAGCCGTCTGATGGAAATCTAGCAAGTTATCTTTTTTTTTTTTTAGCGGAAATCTAGCAAGTTGATAAACAAAAGAGGAAGGAAAGAATAAGCGTTGCGGAAAGAAAAACACGTGTCCGTGTCCGTGGCGTGCCGAGAGATGAACTGGGTCGTAAGCAAAAGACAAACAAATAAAGAACAAGAGTCGGGGAAAGAATGACACGTGTCCGTGTCCGTAACGTGCCGAGAGAGGAATTGGGCCAATGCGCAAAGCCAATGAACAACAATTAAGCCTGTTGGATGAAAACCAAGGCCTGAAATATTGAACTGCTTACTATGTGTAGGAATTAGGAGTGTTGTGAGAGTTGTATTTCATTTCTAAATTTTCAAAGCTGTACCTTGTAATTATACTGTTGTAATCCAACTGATAGCCTCTATCAGATTTTTCAAAAAAAATGGGAAAAAATTGAAAACAATTTTTATCTCTATGGTAAAGCATTCCTGTGAATTTTCAAATTGGCTCAGATTCTAATTGAATGGTCTGGATTTCAAACCAAATTTACATTACCGCAGAGAAATAACAGCTTTCAATCAAATCCTTTATTACCATTTTGCTATGACACCAAAAGGATTTCACATCCTCTCCATTATCTGATTTTTTTGAACTTGGCATGAATCTCAAAGTCTAATAATACTGTCCCGTGCTAGGTCGAATCTCAAACCGGTTGAAATTTGATCTCAAACCGTAAAGTGAGTTAGATCATGTGCGGTACCTGGGAGGACTGGATCCCACCAAAAGAGTAACAATTTTGCTATAGTAACTGTTGGATCAGATAGAAGGCCTAAAGATTTAACTCCTTGGTATATATGTGTAGAAAAAACAAGTTAAACTGATTAGCAGCATTAGTACATTCAGATTCTAAGGTAATTCAAAATTTAAATTTTAATCTGAATCTTTTGTTATAAATTTACACAAACCTTAAAGCTGTTATGCGAATATTCAAATTGGATTGGATTCTGATCAGAGGGTCTAGATTTTAAGGTCAAATATTACTTTTCTATAGAGAAATAACAGCATTAGTCAATGACATTATTACTAGTATTTTGCTATGACACCAAAAAAAAAAAAAAAAGGATTCAAAAAGGAAAAAAATCCAACTTGTCAATACTACAAGTAGTCCCAGATTACAACATTTTGCTACAACATTCATTCAAAATTAACAAATCAGTACAGGGAGTAGATCCAGACCATTTGTTATAAATTGACATGAATTTTAAAGGAGTTTCATGAGTTTTCAAATTGGTTTGTTCTCTGATTGAACGGTTCAAATTTAAAACTCAAAATTTACGTTACCACAGATAAATAACAGCGTTAGTAAAAGGCATTACTACTTTTTGCTATTAGTACTATTATAAGTGTAGGAAAATATATAATGTGAAAAAAAAATGAAAATAAATTTATAAACTGAATTCCTAAGGTAACTCAAAATTTGACTTTGAATCTGAATCATTTATAATAATTGGCACAAATCTTAAAGCAAATTCGTGAATTTTCAAATTGGCTTGGATAATGATTGAGATGTCCACATTTCAATCTCAAATATTAGATTACCGTACGTAGAAAAATAACAGCATAGTCATAGCCATTACTACTATTTTGCTATATGTGACACCACAAAAGAAAAAGAAAAAAAGGAGAATAAAAAAGGAAAGCAAACTTGTCAATACTAAAATTGGCAGATATTAAACCATTTTATAACTAATGAACTTTTTGTTGAAATATCTACATTTCAAGTTTTCAACTGTGAGGAAGGAGGAAAAAAAAAAAAATCCAACTTTCACTTATATATGTCACCTATCATTACAGTAGATTTAAATTTTCTCTAATATGTATTGAAAATAGAAAGAAATATAATACTCAATTTAAACAATGAAATATTTCCTCTTCAAATTCATCTCAAATTCTTACAAATTTGCCTTGATAATAAAAAATAAAATAAAAAGGAATAAAAAGAGAAAAGAAAAATGAAATAACAGAAAATCAACTTGTCAATAATGAAATTGCCAGATTACAAAATTGCTACTACATTCATTCACCATTTACAAATCAGGACAGGGACAGAGTACATATAATATATCTAAGGAAATTGTTGAATATCTACATATCAACTGTGAGAAAAGAGAAAAACAGCAAATCCAAAATTTCCCCTCTATATTTACCAAACATTACATTGCATTTAATTTTCTCTAAAATGTATTGAAATTACACGGAAATTTCAATTATCAAATGAGCAAGTTGGTTAACAGCGTAAGCCCCACCACGAGCAATCCTTGCCATAACTGCCTTTGTCGAATTTGGCATGGTGCACTCGATTTCACTGGTGTAGGTTGTCCTTGGGCCCACTGGTCAGCTGCAAAAATTTAAGTTCCATATCAAATTATTTTTTCTTTTCTCCTTTAATTATTTTTACTAATGCATTTGACAAAATAAATTTTGAAGAATCAAATAGAAAAATTAACCTGAGCTTTGAATGATGGTACTGACAGGGGCAGGAGCAATGCCTGGAAGTGGCGGCATGGTCTCGATTTCTGTAACTGTTAAGAATTTATGGCATAAATAATTACATTAAAAAATGGTACAATTCAAAACTATAACAGAAGAAAAAATTCTGCTCAAAATTTACTGATCCGTTACAAACTGGTACAATGTAGTTAACTGGGCACTGTACCAGTATAGCCAAGCACTATGATACAACCTGGTACAAAATAACCTACACTATGGTACAAATCAGAAATAATGGGTTTTTAACTTTTTATAGGACTCTCTAGTCTCTGATTAAAACTATAGCCTGACATCTGGTAGAACAAAAAATGGGTTTTTATGGGACTTTCTGTCAGAATTGACTGATCGGGTGCAAACTGGTACGATACAGTGGTAAAACCGAAGTTCAAGACGAGGCACTTAATAGAGTTAACTGAGTACTGTTTTACAACCAAAACTACTATACTACCTGGTACGAATCGGAAATAATGGGATTTCATAGAACATGAAAAATATGCCGCTCAAGTGCACCCGGTACAAGAAAACTCGGTATACAATCTACTGGAACAAAAATGTTTTGTATACACACCAAAGACCCCAAAAATGTAAGTAATAAAGTTTGAAATAAAAAAATACCGGTTTTGTTCTTTTTTTTCAGAAATGAGTACTAAACAGGTTATAAGATGGTACAAGAAAACTCAGTATACAATATATTGAGACACAAACGGCACCAGCATGAAAACAAAGCAACAATGCATTTAAATTTCAAGATTTTAAGATGGTACAAATCGGAAATAATGGGATTTTATTGGATTTCTAGTCTCTGATTTTATCTGGTACTCGAAATATGTCGTTTAAGTTGAATGATTCGGTGCAAATGTCACTCAACTGGTACAATAAACAACAGTAATATGCAACCAAAACTCTGCCTAAGACCATATTTATACTCCCCAAAGACCCCAAAAATTCAAGTAATAAAATTTGAAATGAAAAAAATACCAGTTTTTACCTTCTTTTCACAAAAAAATATACTAAACTGGAATTGCTACACCAGAATCAGGGTGTTTTATAATACAATATAAAAGAACAAATATAAATTAAACAAAAAAAGAGAGATAGCTCCTAAATGGCATCAAGATTCAAGACCAAGCAACAAAGCAGCTAAATTTCAAGATTGCACCAAGGAAAGAGACATAAGTATCTATTTCAAGAAAGTATATCAGATAATAGCAATCGAAAATAAATTCGTAAATACCTCGGCAGGTATCATACAACCAACGGACGGCAGTGACGGTGTTGTTGACCCCACAAGAAGGAAACATAGCAACCAGTCTTCCAGTATCAATCGGAAACCCCAGGATAAGTGGGTCCCGCACGAGGTAACACATGCATGCGGGCCCGGTCGTCATGATGGTCTGGTAGAATGTGCCGCAACAGATGACAGATGGTGCTGTCGCTGCATGGTTAGGTGGGCCAGCAATGTAAGAGAGACACGGGGAGAGTGAAACGAGAGATAGTGCGCATTCTGACGGTCCGCCAGGTGGCCGGATGGTAAGTGGTGCTGATGACGTCAGCATGGCAGTGCTTGCAAGGAGTAATAGGAGAGAGCCGCTGAAATGCATTGTTGTATGGCTTCTTGATTGTTTCTTGAAAGAGAGACAGAGAGAGAGAAAGACTGAGAATTTTTGAGCTGGTTTTAGAGAGAGTGAGGAGTTTAAGGGGGAGAATTGGAGATGGTTAAGGTTTGTATATATAGAACAGGGTTTGTTAATTATGTGACGGTTTTAAATAAATGGTTTTAGTTAGTTAGTTAATGGGCTGAGATATGATATCCAAACAGGGCCTTAATTGTTTTGATAGGATAATTTTTTTTATGAAATTTTCTTAGATTGGCCCAACTGAGGTTTAGTTCACCGTTTATTGCACATTCAACCCTATAAAACCTCAAAATAAAATAAAAGGCCTTGTAAAACAAACAGTTGCAGTATCTTAATTCTTAGATACACAACACAGGAAATATCATTTACAAACCTACAAGAAATATTTATACTTTCTTACTGTTCTAATTAGATAATGAAAATTGCTCATTAGAGAAACAAAGTATAAAATTGATTCTTTCATATGTTCCAAATTTGATACCATATATTTATTGTGTTTTTATTTCTATGTATGTAATAAAATAATATATGTTTTCTGGCGGATTAGCAACTGAGGTTTTAATTCAGCTTTAATTTTATATTCACCCCTATAAAACCTTAAAATTTTATTAAACAAGCAGATGCAGAATTCTATATAATTCCTGAAACAATATTTACCCTTCTTTACCCGAAATTTTTATAAATATACAAAACTGTATTTTTATTTAACAATCTATACAATTTCGGTGTTGAATTCGAAATCTGTCTATACCGCTCACTGGGTGAGCGGTTTCAGAAGATCAAACCGCTGACAGGATGAGCGGTGCCAGCCTACCCGCTAACCCTCGCTAACCCGTTTAGTGCCCACCGCTGACCCGTTTAAGGCCACCCACCGCTGACCCGTTTAGCGGTTCCAGCCCACCGCTGGATGTGTTAGCGGTTCCAGCCCAATACCCCCGCTGCCTATGCTAGCGGTCCCAGCTAATACCACCGCTCCCTATTCTAGCGGTCCCAGCCCATACCCAATCCCCCACCGCTTCCTATGCTAGCGGTCCCAGCCCAAAACCGCTCCCTGTGCTAGCAGTCCCAGCAATTACCCTACCCCCCAGATTCAACCTCGCCCTCGCCCTTGTCTCTTTCTTTCGCCGCTTGTGGAACCGCTGCCCACCTCTTGTGGAACCGCTGCCTCCCTTCCTCCGCTGTCTCCATTCTCTCTCCATCTCTTTCACCTCTTTCACTCCATCTCTTTACCTCATCTCCCTTCCTCTCTTCCCTCTTCCCAGCAGAGAGCACAAGGTAATTTTTTTTATATTTCATTAATTAGTTTTTTTAGTTTTAGATAAATTTTGTTTAAATTTAAGGAAATTAAAAATTTGTTTAGATTTTAAGTAAATTAAAAAATTATTTAGATTTAAGTAAATTTCTAACTCTTATTTGTAATATTGTAATTTTGTGTTAAATGTAATTTCTTATATTCTCGTTATTTGTTAAGGCATTGCGTGGGATGGGTTTGCTGTCACACGGCGTGACACAATTCTTCACCAAAGGTTGGCGTAGGCCGGGTAAGGATAACATGAGAAGAGGATGGGGTTTTTGCTGTGACTGTGACGTCCAGGACCGTGCACGTGCCCTGATGGATCAGGCAGGAGTTCCAGAAAATTGGGAAGAGGTCCCATCCAATGAGAGCACGGAAATTGGCGTTAATCCATACCCACCGCCTCCTATATTCGAAGGACCAGATCCAATACAGTCTTGGCTATATGACGGATCTGCATGGAGGAGTTACATGGCTCAGGCAAGAGTAGGTCATGCCGCAGACCCTGGACAGGTACTTGTTACATATGACTTGAAGTATATTTATGACTAACGCCTGCATATTTACAAAATTACTCGAATCTTTTCAGCTGACACAAGAGCTGCAGGCGCAGCAGCAGGGTGTTAACACATCAGATTTTATTCAAAATCTGTTCGGTGGACAGCATGTGGCATATGACGCCGGACAGGTATGTTACATGTGTTTAACGTTATTCCAATGATCGTCGCTTACTAATTGAAAGCAAATATGTTTATTTTTCAGGTGAGCCAGGTGCATGACCAGAATTTCTATGAGTGGCAATTTCAACAGCAGACTTTGCAAGCCCAGCAGGCATCACGCGAGGAGTTCATTCGGCATCAGCGTGATGTTCCGCCGACTCCCGGTAGGAATTGGCATTTCGGGGATGCAGGGGCATCGTCATCCCAACCACCACTGGACACGCAGACTCAGCCGGAGGTGACACAGCATGAGGAATACAGACGTCCCACACAGCGAGTCCGGCGTGAGACATACGAATTACGGCGTGATGTCCACTCTCCAGACCGTTTCTCGCATTCGCAGTATCCTGGACATTGATCTATCTTCGTAGTCTATCTATTTTTTATTATGTATGTCAGCGTGATGTTTTCGCTTTTTATTATGTGTTTATTTCTATTACGTATGTTTCATTCTGCACATTCAACGTATCAAGTATGCTTCCAAAACACTCAAAACTTCAATATGAAAACAAATTACATAAAAACAAATTACATATGAAAACTTCAATATAATACAATGCATAAAAACACTCAAAACACTCGGAACATAAAAACACTCAAATTACATATGAAAACTAGAAAATGACTAACGCCTGCTGGTTGAGCGCCTGCTTGTCGATCTTCTAGAAGACGATGAACCAGCTTCCGTTTGTCGTGCTGCTTCTTCTACAGAACAAATAAAATATGAAATATGTTTTTGTTCCAAAAATAAATTAAAAAATACATGTGTTTTGAATTATACCTGCGGCATTCCGATCAATGGTTTCACGATGAGCCTGATGTCTGAGTCTCCGACCTTCCATTCGGTCCATTTCCATAACAATGCGATTGTGTCTTCTCCTCCCTTTTTTAATCAGTTTACGGTTTGGTTTGATCGTCGGACCTTCGTGGACAGGCCACTCACATTGGTTGCCTTTCGGACCGAATTCTGCACCCCATGTCTGTACCAACATTGACACACTATAAAGAGGATTAATATACAAATTTTCATCATATCTCATTTCTCGGACCACCGCCATGAAATGAGAACATGGTATGCCGGTTAATTGAGGCTTCTGACATGCACATTCAACCTTATTGTTATCCTTAACAACAACTTTATACCCAAAATCTCTCCGGGTATACTCGAATCTCTGCTGATTACGCCTTGCAGGAATTCTTTCACCCTTTACCATGACCTCAAAGGTTCCATGCCTTCTGCTAAAAGGAATCACCTGCATGTTAAGAGATTTGTTGATACGCTTTTGCAGAAGCAGGCTTACCTTGTCGGACCACAACTGACCCATTTGTTGCATCATTTCGGCTTTGTTCCGCCGTTGGAAAAACCATCTATTTAACGTGTAGAATGTCTCCTCTACGAGAGCACAAACCGGCAGCCGCCGACTCGTCTTGAACACATTGTTTATTGACTCTGACCCATTTGTTGTCATTATTCCCCAACGGTGACCTCCATCATATGCTTGGAACAGCTTCTCTGGACGTGGAGGCTCGTCCTCGTCATCGGGGTCTCTCCTACCCACCTTGTTAAGGTACTTAATAGCCTCTGGGCAACGAATTTAAAAGTCCTCAAACATCTCCTGTAACCTCCTAGGTTTCTTCTTGTTCACTCCAATTTTGAACCGATCACTGACCTCTCTCTTCCGCCCCACATGCTTGTAGAGGTTCTCGGCAACATGATGAGCACAGTATCGATGCACACATAGATCGCTATCCTCATACCATCCGAGATGTGGATCCTGGAACACGGATTTTATTGCCAAATGTCTATCCGATATGACACAAAAGAATCGGCCATCTCCAATGACTTCTAACCGCAACCATCTCATAAAAAATCCCCAAGTATCTGAGTGTTCTTTTTCCACGATCGCGAAAGCCAACGGAAGCAACTGCTTTTCGGCATCATACCCACATGCAACCAGCAGCCGTCCCTGGTATCGTCCCGACAAGAAACATGCATCAATACTAATCACTGGTCTGATAAAAGGTATTGCCGCAATACACGGCCCGTAGGCCCAAGCTGCGTACAAGAATTGTCTATCATTTGATCTCTCAATTGGGGTCGAGATCACACAATACTTGGTTCCGGGAGTGCCTCTCTTTATAGCTTCCAAAAGCGGAATGAGCAGGTTGTACGAGTTCTCCCAACTCCCATAAATGTTTGCAATTGCGAGTTCACGGCCTCGCCATAATTTGTTGTACTTGGGCGTCACATTTTTGTACGTTGCCTTCACGACATCTCGGATATGATTTATACTCGCGTGCAACCATCTCTGCCGTGAGCTGGTCATGATCTTCACGTGTTGCCGGTACTCTGCATCCATGAGGAATTTTTTGTTTGTAAATAATCCAAGATTCTGAGATACCCTGAGGTTTCGCACATAACTTGAACTTGCACAATTTATCTTTGCATATCCATGTCATACACCTAGGTTCGCTTCTTTTAGTCCTAAACTCGAAATTTTTTTGGATATGAAACTCCTGAACTGCTATTCTTAGAGCCTCTCTCGACTCATACACTTGGCCTTCAGCTATTGGGTTATCGACAATTCTTGTTGTACGGTTGAAAAAATCGATATCTGCTTCCCGAAAACCCGAAGTGTCATTGAAAATGTCTACCGGATGTGTCATATTTTCTCGGCCAGTAAACGGGTATTGTGCTTGGCGGGACTGTGACACAGAATGTCTACCGGACTGTGACACATAATGTGATTGTGCCCGTCTAGTCGGTGAAATATTTTCGTCAGACCCCGCTGACTCATTTGAGATCATCTCATCCCCGCTTTCCAAATTGTCATCATTAATTGCATCGACAGGTAAACATTAATAATCAGGTACCTCTACTGCCCTACGGGTCATAACAGTCGTAGGTTCAGGGTTTCGACTCGTACTTGGCCGGGATCTCGATTTAGGGATCTGTCTGTTTATAGGGGCTTGACTGTTCAGATTCAATTGAGAATTAAAACCGGAATGATTCGGTTCCAATTCTACATACAACTCAAGAACCGGTACCCTTTGGGGGAATGACGCAACAATTCCTAAAATCATTTCGAACGATATCTGATTTGTTATCGGTACCAATTGGTAGTCCCGCTGACCATCAGTAGACATATTAAATCTGGCTTGGATTTCCATATTTGCTTCACTAGCGGTAAACCCAACCAGTTTATAAATTTCATTTTGGAGATAATCGAAGTTATGATTAATAGTTACCGGGAACGAGTATTTGGGTCGAGTACTGTAGAAGACTCCTTCGTCATTGTACTGGATGTTCCCTCCAATAAAAACTTTCACACATATCATATTTGATTTTTGTTTGATCTGGATAACAAACATTTCAAAAAATTAACGTTACAAAATTAATTAGAATTAAAATTAACTAACAATGTACAAACAAAAAATGAAATAACTCACATCAAAATTAAACGTTGAAAGTGAAATTAATTAATTTTAATTTTAATTAATTAATTAAAAAATTAAATATTAATCTAAGTTAATTAATATAATTAATCTCAATTAATAAATACTTACCAAAATAATATTTCAGATCAGCAAGAAGTGAGACGGGAAGAACAAGCGAGAGGAGGGAGGGAGACGGGGGGTTATTTATAGTGGTCCAGAACCACTAACCATGGGAGAGGTTTTGTGGCATGGAACCACTCACTTTGTGAGAGGTTCTGGAACCTCTCACAAAGTCAGTGGTTCCAGAACCTCTCACAAATCCAGCGGTTCCAGCACCTCTCACATATCCAGCGATCCTACCAGGTTACAACCGCTCTCCAAATAAGCGGTTTGAGCTTTTGAAACCGCTCCTCCTGTGAGCGGTATAGACAGATTTCGAAATAAATGCATGAATTGTATAGATTATTAAATAAAAATTCAATTTTGTATATTTATAAAAATTTCGGCTTCTTTACTGCCCCAATTAGAAAGCTAAAGTTGGTAATTAGAGAAAAAAAAAGTCTAAATTGATCCTTTCATAAGTTCCAAAATTGATACCAAATATTTATTGAATGCTTTTGCTATAAAAAGAGTAATTAAGTAGTAAATTAAGTAATCCATGTTTCATGGATAATTAACAGTAGCATGTGGGCCCTACCGTGAGTTTGGTAGTAATCAACCACATCAAAAGAGGTTCTCTTGGTACCACTAATTATTTAAACTTGACCACACTAATTATTTAAACTTGACCTCACACTATGTTGTTATTGTTATTATTATTGCTGCTGCTGCTGTTGTAAAAACAAGCTAGCTACTCTCAAAACTAAACACAAAATTCTATTAACCGATAGATTAACAAAGAATTTTTAAAGATACATAAGGCCAAAACTAAATAGAATATTAATATTATTTAAATATGATCTCACACTATATTAAATTATTCAAATCTAGCTATCCAAAACTAAATACTCAATTTTATTAACAGATATATTTATTTAAACTACTCGTACGTAGTAGTAAATTATTTGAACTTGACCTCAAAATATATGATTATTTTTATTATTATTATTATTATTATTATTATTACTATTATTACTATTATTCAAATCAAGATGCCCAAATACTCAATTCTATTAACAGACAGATTTACAAGTAACTTTTTGTCATATCTCAATTTTCGTATATTTGGTTATTTTGTTTGATATAAAGTCATACATGTAATAGAAGAAATTTTATAGTGTCGTCGTAACCTATTATTATTTATCTTTCATTTTTATGAATTGAGATGATCAACTATTTGGAAGTTATTTGATTGTATAGTTAATTTATGATTAGATAAATTATCTATTAGACTTGAAATATCTTTCAAACTTTCTAACAACCTGTATTAGAATTTAGATTTATTTAACAACATGTTAATTAGAAAGTTAGTATGTTATAAACTAATTTGGATACTTAAAAAAAAGGAAGTTGAGGGATACCTGTTATCCAGCATGAGTGCCTTTTCACCTAACTCTATTAATTATTTATGCCGCTGAAATTTTTCAATCCAATATTTGAGGATAAAATATGAAAAGAAGTAATTTGTTGAACTTATGTAATTATAAAATTATATCCATATTAACCATTTCAAAATTTAAAATAACGGAGAGAGACCATCTTATTTTATTCTTTACTTTTTATGAGTGAACCGTTTTATCTCTCTTGGGGGATTATTTTATTTTTCTCGGTGGATATCGGAGAACCATTCATCTTTACTTTGATCAGCCCAATATGCTCTAAAACATAGAAAGTAACGAAAAAAGAAGAAGAAGGGATACAGGGAAGAAAAGAACGGAGAAAAGAGTGAAGGAAGGTGGAGTGTCGGCAGCCATACGCAAACGTGAGAAGGAAATTGAGTGGACTAAAGTTTATGGGTAGGGGTGTCAATAGCACCATTCTACTCATTTAACCGACCCATACCGTATCCGATAAGACTGATACGGGTTAATTTTTTTTTTTTTGTAAACTTATTGGGTACGGGTATGGATAAATAGTTTTTTTCGTTATCTAAATGAGTAAGGGTACGGCCGTACGGGTAAAGTCTATTTCGTACCCAATTTTCGTATATTTGGTATGATTTTCTAAGATTGGAGTATGGTCTGATTTCAATCAATTGGTTTAACATTAATTGAATCATGTTTCGGTTTGTTTGGTTGCTAATTTCTTGACTAATGCTTGCTGATCCCTTGTTTGTTAGTTGAACTATATTTACTTGTGATTATTGAGAATAGTTTGATATGAATAAATGACTATATTTCCTCAAAACAAGAATGCATAATGTTGCATATGAGAGATCACCATATTTTCTGAAGTTATGGTACAATTTTATTGGAAGCATTTGAATTGAAACATTTGTGGATTTTGAAATATTCGGGTAGCGCATAGCAAGGCTATGTAGGGGCCATATGCAGGTAGCGCATATCTGGGCTATGTAGGCGCCATATTCCAAATGCACTAGAACACTTGTGCTTTAAGTAAGATTCATGAGCATTTGATATGATATGTTAGCATTTCATGCATGTTGTGAATTTATAACCATGTCTCTTGACTCGTAATCATGATACTTGAATTGTAAATTTAGAGCACCACTGCAATAGTTATGTTACATGGAATTTGCATGTGTGAACTTATTTTAGGCAAATTGGCTAATTATTCTTTGATATATGATTATGCATGTTAATTATTATATTTTTGAATAGTTTATTCGGAACGTAGATTCGTTTTATGGTGTTCATTATTGATTCTCGGTGCTACTTAGGATTTATGATCATGTTATGGTAACTTGTTCTTTCGGATTTCAATTATCGTTCTTGTTTTTCATATAATTGTGCTCAGTGTTGTATTTTGTTTCCGTTGGTTGGGTCTAAGGATAACTCGAATGGAATTGAATACTGCACTGGGAGATTTTCAATCTCTCACATTTTTCACTTTGGTGGGTTCCAGGCACGAAGCGCAAGACACGAAAATGAGATGTTGAACTAAAAGACTGGGACATGCCAAAAAGTTTTGACAGGTATCGTGGTTCTTGTCTATGTCATTAGTAGTGTATGTATATATTTATAAAATTATACATAATAATAAAATCGCCTTGCGCTGACAGCGCGGCGGGCTGTCGGGGTGTGACACTTTTAAAGATAGCATGTGGCCAAATATAAATACTATATTACTATATTTTAAACTTGACCTCCCACTGTATTAATATTATTCAAATCTAGCAACCCAAATTACATACTCAAATTTATTAACATATATAGATATATATTTTTATTGAACTACATACGAAAACTAAACTCTTAGTAGTAGTAAATTATTTAAACTAGACCTCAACTATTAATATTATTCAAATTGTACGACTAAAGTCCGAACAGTCAATTTGAACCGCTCAACATTATTTCCATATTAAAATGCTTAGAGATCAAATTTTATATTTTTTTGGAAATTGTTTACTATTTTTTTAGATACATACAAGATCATTATTTCTGAACGGTCCAAAAACAGTGATTTTGTATGTATCTAAAAAAATAGTAAAAAAATTTCAAAAAATATATAATTTGGTCTCTGAGCACATTTTTAATATGAAAATCATATTGAGTGGTTCGAATCAACTGTTCGGACTTTAATCATACGATTTTTATATGCTTTGGACGGTGTCCGGTCCAAAACCATTTGGACCTGTAGACACCCAAAATTATGTAATCTTAAAAAAAAAATGATATGCACGCACCAAATGCAAATGGTGGATCAAGAAGGTAATTCTCGAACGTCTGCAAAGAAAGATATGCTTTGCAACTAAATTTTTCGCTTAATGTTATTTATTGCTCATGAAATGTATTTAATGAACATGATTTAGCATGAAATGTATTTTTCGAGTACGATTATATGATTACCGACGCATTCTATTTACAGGATTATTTGTTTTTGTTGCCTTAGTGGTGACATCAGTTATCTACTTATCCACGATCTTAAATCATAGTAGCATATATCATCTCATAAAGATTAGCGTAAAATTTAAAAATATGATGAGCAAAATATATCTTTTTCAAATATATCATCTTGCAAAATTAAGATAAAATATCAAATAATAACCAAGTCGAGCTTTGTAATTGCCTTATTGCGGGCCGCAATGGATGAGTCAAAAAGACGTCTGAAGGCTGGAAAAAATATATATGTCATTACGGACAGCAAGAGGATTGGTTGCGGGCCGCAATGAACGAGTCCAAAAGCCAGAGAGCCATATGATTGGTTGCGGACCGTAATGAATCTGGTTGCGGGCCGCAATGAAAGTGAAAAATACTCCAAATTTCCTCTGCATATTCTCTTCTAAATTTAAAATTAAATTAATATGGTAAGATAATGATCAATCAATTAATTTGGTCTTGATAATCTCAACGAGTTGGAATATTATAGATAAAGCTACTATGCATATTAATCATCACGCATTCAAATTTTAGACAAACAGTTGTCATATCATCTACAACTTCAAAATATCACCCTCATTACTCATTTCATGAATCAAATTTTAATGAAACTAATATCGGTTTGCATCTAGCCATACTAGATAAACCGCGAATGCATCCTTAAGAAGAATATATATATCAAAATTATTCTCATAAAAAACCATGAACCATTAGAATAGTTTTAAAATAAGCAAGGATTCGTGTTTTAATTTGCAACAAATTTCAATCATACATTATTTTCACATCCAAATTAAAACTTTTTTTTAGGTAAGCATTTCTTTATTTTCAATGGTCTAAACTTAATAAACATCTTTCCTAATGTTACCAAAATTCAGAAAATTATATTTCATGAGTTCTAAGCATGATTATACTCCCTTTCAAGGCCTAAAAATTTCAGAAAAAATATATGAACGAATTTAACAATTATATGACATGTTTTTATGATAAAATATACATTTAAACCACCTTTGCAAGTTGTAGGACCAGCCAAGGAACAAGTTGGTACTCATTTTCAGCTAGAATCTAGCTCTCCATGTCATTTAAAGTCAAAAAAGTTGATATACATCTGAAAATTCAGCAAGATTCTTGCCTATTCTACATGATAGTGGTCTTAGATATTGGTTAAATTAATTTTCCTTATAAGAGTGATATATTATTGACTTATATGAGTATAAAACATGCTATCCATCTGCCCAAAAAATTTTATTTCACAAGAAAGAAGTTGTTGATCATATGTTTCTAATAAATTAGATAATGGAGTAATAGCTTAACCAAAACATCAAAAACATATAAAAAATTATCATTTGAACCTAGAATTTAAAATCCTAAATTATCTACTTATATTTACATATATTAAGAGTGTTATATGATTTTATTTCAACTATAGAAAAAATTCCAGTAGCTGGAAAAATCAGCACCAAAAAAATCAGCAACAGTACCATTTTTCCAGCAGCAAATGCAGCAGCAAAATATTAGATTTAAAGCATTATAACCAGCCCATTTATGCATAATTAAAAATATCTAATATAGCCACATACTAGCTACAAATTTTTAGCTTTTGTGCTATTGAAATTGACCTAAGAATGGTGCAAAATTCTGATTTTTCAGAAAAAATCAGCAACAGATCAGTTTTTCCAGCAGCAAATTATGCAAAAAAATGGGATTTAAAGCAATATAATTAGCCTATTTATGCATGATAAAAATATATAGTCTAGTCATGTCTTTGCTGCAACTTTCCAGCTTTTTATCTTCTTGAAATTCACCTAAAAACAGTCCAAATTTCTGAAATGAACAAAGTGGACAGCAAGAATCCTGCTGCCATGTTTCCACTTGTTCTTGGTGTTAAGCATGATTAAAGTGTGTAAAATGGTCATTAAAATTAAGAAAAACTTGCTAAGTACCTGTACACATTGTTTGGATTTTATGGCTGCATTATAATCATTATATTTCAGTCATTTTGACAGCCTTTTTCTAATTATGGTCAAATTTGTTCAAAACAGGGTTAGCAGTGGGGTAGGCCATTTAACAGCAACTTAAGCATGATTTTGGGCAGCAAATGGCTTCAAGCTTCACCTATAAATAGCCCCCTACATCCTCACTTCATCCCCATGGTTGGTTAGAGCATCCAAAGCACAAAAGAGAGCAAAAAACGTTGAGAATTCAGCCCACAGAAAAATCCAGCAAGGAAAAAAAAATAGTTTTCCACCAATATTTCCCTAAAACTCCATTAAAATAAGCCTAAAAAAATTATGAGTGACAAGATTGTTATGCTATTACATTAGCCGAGTTCTCTAAATTCTAAAACCATCCATCCAAGCCACTGAAGTGATCATCACGATGATCCGATAGCGAAAATGAAGAATCAGCGCGACTTGAAATTTTCAACCAATTTCCACTTTTTTTTAGTTGTTTATTTTTTATTGTTAGCTATGCTTCTTCTCCTTGTTGTTATGATTGTTCATGTCATTTATGACTTTTATTATTAGTGAAATTAATTTTTGAAAGCTGGAATTAGTAGAGACCAACTTTTTCGGGTGAGTGTGGTGCCTAACACCTTCCACATTCATAACCAAGACGCGAACCTTGCTATTATCCATGGGCAAAAATAAATAAAATTTTATATTTCCCGTAGCATTGCGGGTGGCGACTCCAAGTCAAATTTAAAATAAGAAAAAAAATTGAGTCGAGCGTCAATTTCGTAGCACGGTAGCTACAGGACCAAACCTCATCCCACCCAAAACTAAATACTCAACTCTATTAACAGATAGATTTACAAGGAATTTTTAACTATAGCATCTGGCCACGAACATATTCTGAAAACACAAGCCAGCTCTATTTGAACTCCAATCAAACAAACATATCTTATTTAAACTTGTGGCAATTATTCAATTTGGAGTCATTAGTACAGGTAAGAAATTGGTAAACCAAATACCAAACCCTCTCAAAAGCCCCTTTATAAACACACTTTTCCTCTGTCTCTCTCTCAAACACACCATAACACACTCACATAGGGGTGTCAATGGGTACGATACGGGTAGGGTGGGAGCATTTTCATACCCATACCCACTAAGAGTTGACCTTACCCATACCCTACCCTTACCCGTTAAGAATTTGCCTTACCCTACCCTACCCGTACCCATTAAGATTAGTGGGTAACGAAACGGTAGCGGTTGAATAACGAATAATACTAATATAATGGTTTTATTATTTTTACAAATATAATATCAAAACTCATCACGTCATACATATGCAATCACAATTACTAATATAAAAATCAAAATACAAATATGCAATCAATTCTAACTAATAAATTTTTTATAAAGAAAAAAAATAAAAAATTCAAATATCTCTTCTAACAAATTTAAAATTCAATTCGTTAATTAAATAATAAAACATTCAAATAAAAAAAGTAATATGTTTAATATTATATTCATCTTACACCAAAATGCATACATTTTTTTATAGATTAATGTTGATACAATGATATGAGAAACATAAAATTGAATAAATTGAATATCTCCATTCTTATATAATGCACGTAATTGTCCTGATCCGCTAACGGCTGAGATTGAAAGTTAAACTTTTAGATTTAATATCAGCCCTCCAATCACCTAATCTATCATCTTTTGATTAAATACATTTGTTTTATATGTAGAAGTCTAAATTTAGTTAAAAACATACTCACCACACATACTGTTATATGGTTTGTCATAATTAAAACAAATGCCATCTCTGGTGGCTCTCTCAAGCAAATTTGGTAAGTTATCCGATATCGATACGCATACTATACATATCAGCTATGACATCTCACACATACTTTTTTAAGGTCAGCTGACGATAATTAATCACCTCACATATCGGGTGCTGATATATACACAATCTTATTTGTTAATTAATAATTATCTTCAATTGAGAACTTTGTGATCACTAATTGCCTTGATTCTATTTCAACAATTAATATACAAAATTAACTTCCATAAATTTCAATCTAATAAAGTAAATAAGTCTCTTGTACATTTGCTACTTGTAGTAGATTATTTTTCATACTTGTAGCCAATAAATCAAAATAAGAAATAAAATTATCATTCCGCAGAAAGAAAATATTTTGTGTGATTTGAAATTGATGTAGAAAATTTCAAATACAGTAGAACAACGTAGGCAATAATAATAAAAACTTTAGTCATTATTATATCATTGCTACATAGTTTTTCATTACAAATTAATTGAAAACCTGCAAACTTCGAATCAATGCATTAAGCACTTAAAATTTTGTATAAAAGCAAAAAAGTTAATGAACTAAGGCATATCATTTCACGTAGCACCGAAAATTGTCTTTAGATAATTATATAATATTTTTTTTCAAAGTCAGCTCTGGATTGATACTACTTCAATCAACAATAGTCCACTTGTATGCTAAATAAAATATTAATTGTCCATTTCAAAAAAAATATATTAATTGTATAATAATTGTGAAATTAGCCAGATAATTACTTGTATATTTTTTCAATCAAAATCAACAATCTACTTGTGTGCTATAAAATCAGCAAGGTAAAAAAAATTACATATAATAAATAATAGATTTAATTAATTAAAAATTTATGAGTTTTAAAGATATATGGTCTAAGTACTTGGGTTAAATTATGTACTTTACAATTAACAAAGAATGTTGTCAACAAAATATTTCAATTAATTGAGTAACACAACTAGAAGCAGGAATTAATTACATCTGCAAAAAATTTACAGTCTAAGTAGTAATTGGAGCATATTATTTCAAAATTAGGTGATAAGATGCTAAATATTTTTTTCTTCTTTCCTCTAATAGAAAGCTATTTTTTTATCATAGAAGAGAACATGAAAGGAGAACAACAAATTTAGAAATTGATATATAAGAAGATTGTTAATTAAAAAAAGAAACAAATGACAACTTGGATACTTCATTCAAAATCTAATTGTCTATACGTTAAAATATTCAAAGTGAGTTGTGTTGATAATTTTTTTGTGGTGTGATTATCAGCACCCCACACATCACATAATAATTATATGATTATATAACTATATTTGACTCAACCTATTCAGTCAAGATACCAGTATGGCAATATCCAAATGCTGCATTCTTTTGTTCATTGTATTGCGGGTGAAAATTGGTGGTCTGGAAATTGGATCAGGGTGTCTTTTACTGTCACACATCTCCTTAGCTATAGGAGGGCATGGATTTGGCCACACCATGCCATCGGAGTGCCATGAACAAGTATATCTATTTTTTAGGGAAAAATAAAGAATATCTAAATTTTTCGGGTAAAGAAATAATTTATAGAAAAAAATTCATTGTTAAAATATTTTTCATCAATAATATATTCATAGAGAAAATTCTTATTTGAATCATTTAATCATATATTTCTCAATTTTATTTCTTTACAAATCATTTCTCCTCTAAATATTTGAATCATTACGACATGTCTTGCTTCTGGAGAAAATTAGATATTAAATCGTATTGTGTTTTATGTTAAATTTTCCAACCCCACTGCCAACACAAGACGAGAAGTATTGTGCAATGAAACTTATAAGTACAATTTAGAAATTTTTGGATATGAGTGATACCAGTTTCTTCATTGCTTACTGGTATAAGTTTTTAACGTGAGAGGGGCTGATTTGAAAATTAATTTAAATTCTGAGACTTGACTTGGTTTGAAAGATGCCAGTTAAGTTTTACTCTAGGTTGTAATACATTTACTTTCTAAGTGATAGTTATGATTAGTTGTTTTGTAAACAAGCACTTATATTATTGTACTTATGCGAGAAATAAGGTATGAATCATATTAATTTAACTTTTCTAATTCTATTATTTTATTATATATTTTCAATTTGAGCAATTATAATCTACTTTCATATTTTATTTGTTAATTTTTATAAATGTTAGACTACACATCGAAGAAGATCACACTGGCAATGATACTTCAAGAATTTTTTTTCTTGTTATATTTGATTTATTTTTTTTCATTTGTTGTTGTTTCTGTTATTATTATTTATTATTTGAATTTTTTTTTCATTTATGTCTTTTATTTTCATTTAAATATTTTTTTTCTTAATTTTGTGTGAATGTCAAACAAAAAGGTCTTTTTATATTCTACTCAATCTTATAATATGTCCCGTTGCAACGCACGGGCACGATACTAGTAATATTTATATACCTATATGTAATTTATTTTATATAATTATCCGTTATCTAATGGGTACGAAATAGCCTTTATCCGTACCCATACTCGTTTAGCTAATGAAAAAAAATCCTTACCCATACCCATATCCAATAAGCTAACGAAAAAAAAACCTTACCCATACCCATCTTATCGAATACGATACAGGCAGGGTAAATGGGTAAACGGTTTTCATTGACACCCCTACACTCACACAGTACTCAACCTTAATTAATATCTCTTCAATCCTCTCTCATTCCAAAAACAAAAAATGGCACAAAGAATGATTGTATCCATCGGCATAAGCATGACTATCATGGCGATGCTCTCATCTAATGTATCAGCACAGACATCGGGATGTATGACGACAATTGTTAGTCTCTCTTCATGCCTAAATTATATCACAGGCAACACATCCACTCCCTCCTCCTCTTGTTGCTCGACTCTCTCAAGTGTTGTCAAGAACGAGCCTCAGTGTCTTTGTACACTCCTCAATGGAGGCGCGTCGTCGCTTGGTGTGGTAATTAACACAACAAAGGCAATGGAACTACCTCCTACATCAAAAGTGTATTTTTTGTGGGGGTTGTATAATGATGTAATGAAATTGAATTTGTGTCATGTGAATTTTCAGCTCTAGGAGCACCTGCTGCGGCACCTAGCACATCGACTTCATCAACCGGTACCACTCCCTCGACCTCTTCTACACCATCGGTACCAAGTTCAACAACCGGTACGTGACATACATTGATCTCTAAAATTTGTTCCCATAATTTGTATTCTTATGTAGTCTAATAAACTAGTTGCTTAATGGATTATAGAGTAGTTTGGCCTAGTCAGCCCCGGAATTTGAATCAAAGTCTTTACAACCACTAATATATAGAATTCTAAAACTACTAGCACACATTTAGCATTTCTTGAGAGAGGATAAACTATGCAAGACATTAAAAAAAATTCAATTCAATTAAATTTAATATACATGATTAAATTTTTTTAAATTATGGAGGTGGCACACCTAGGCTATATGAAGATCCGTCCTTGGATATAGATACCAATCACCTATACTAGTATGTACCCAACCTGGTTGAAATTTTCATTTTTTGACAGCTGGCTCCAAAACCACACCATCAACCACTGGCGAGTCATCTGATGCGATGTCGAACAAATTGGCAGTGATCTCTATCTTCTTCATCGCCGTGTCGGCATTGGCTTCAATGATATAAGTATATATAGCATTGATTGGATTGTGGCTGTGAGAATTTGAAGATTTGTTATATTCTTTGAAAAATTTCATTACATATTTGTTTTGGTGGATGTATGTTGTTCATGTACACATGTATTTTATGTGATTCTATTGATTGATATCCATAACACAGGAAATATCATTTACAAACCTACAGAAAATAGTTACATTTCTTTACTGTCCTAATTAGAGAATGGAAATTGCTCACAGGAGAAAAAAAATATCTAAAAAAGTATTCTTATTTGTATATATATAACGGTTTAAAAGAAATTGGTTTAGTTAGTTAGATAATGGGCTGAGATATGATATCCAAAAAAGGCCTTATTGTTTTAATACACTAGTACAAAAAACTCTTTCACTGACCCTTAGTCACCGACTGTTTTATTATGTAACAGTCGGTGTAGAGTCTTCGTGGAAAAATCATAGATATAAATAACTTCAACACTGACTGTTCACTTTTAAAAACCGTCGGTAAACCAACACTGACTGTTTTTTTATGGAAAGCGTCAGTGTTGTTCGACCTTTCACCGACTGTTTTTTTAATTTAACAGTCAGTATTGAGAAATGACTTTCACCGACTGTTTTTTTAGGAAAAGGGTCAGTGTTGTTCGAACTTTCACCGACTGTTTTTTTAATTTAACAGTCAGTATTGAGAAATGACTTTCACCGACTGTTTTTTTAGAAAAAGGGTCAGTGTTGTTCGAACTTTCACCGACTGTTTTTTTAATTTAACAGTCAGTATTTAGAAATGACTTTCACCGACTGTTTTTTTAGGAAAAGGGTCAGTGTTGTTCGAACTTTCATCGACTGTTTTGTTAATTTAACAGTCAGTGTTGAGCAGTGAACAACACTGACTGTTTTTTCAACTTAACAGTCACTGTTGCTAACCGCGGGAATTCATAAAAACCAAGGTTTCTGTCGGATTTTGATAGAACCGTCAGTGTTGATCATCAAGATGGAGAATATGTTAATTAATTAATTAGTCAATGTGAACTATTAAGGTACGTTATTCTAAATTCAATATAATTGTTAACTTTAAATTTTAAATAAAATTATCTTAATGATGTATATATATTTATTGCATAGAAAATTTGATTAACTAGTAGAGTGACACATGAAGGGAAGGCAACGGATGCAATTATGTTGATTTTAATGTCAATTTTATGTGTATTTTTTCTTCTCTTTTTTGTGCTACAATGACTGTTTTTTATTTTTGAGCAGTCAGTACCATATTTTTCTCTGACTGTTATTTTTTTGGTAAGCCGTCAGTGTTGAAATCATACAGCTATTGTTTTTTAATTTCGAACCATTGGTGTTGTGTTCTTCACTGACTGTTTCGTGTTATTTTATATTCGTAAGTGCTGCTCAACTTTCACCGACTGCAATGGAGGGAAGTTTCCACTAGTTAGTGGAGAGAAGTTTGATTCTTGATAAGCAATTAGATTCTAATTTCTTTGCTTTTTCATCTTGAATTCTCAATTAGTTTTTATTTAATTTAATTAGCTAGTTTTTAGGCGTACTAATGAGATGATGGTACAAGGGTGGGTCTTAGAATCTGGTACTTGGAAAGGGAAATCTGATCAGACTGAAGATGTTATCAGGATCAGGCAGAAATCAAATGTAATGGATGCTTATGAAGTTTAATGAAAACACCCAGGGGCTTTCAATAATAAAAAAAACTTTCACTGACTGTTTTTATTGAGAAACAGTCAGTGTTGCTCAACTTTCACCGACTGTTTTTATTTGGAAACCGTCAGTGTTGATAACTTTCACCGATAGTTTTTGTGTGGAAACCGTCAGTGTTGATAACTTTCACCGACTGTTTTTATTAGAAAACCGTCAGTGTTGATAACTTTCACCGACTGTTTTTGTTTAGAAACCGTCAGTGTTGAATATTTAACTAGATGTGTGGTACTTAGTGAATTTTCCACAGAGAGCATCATGGAGGGAAGTGAAAATTTTGGGAGGGAAGTTCAAATTTCATTAATAATCATAACAGCCCATTTTAAATCCTATGGTTTAGATTTATATATATACAAATTAGTTAATCAATGCACAACAGATAATATGCAAAAAAAATCCAAAAAATATATTTTCAAATTGTTTACATCTCATATGGCTAAATTATACTTATAGCCATCAATTTTATAGAATTTCATCATTATTTGCCTATTCAACATATATAAATATTTGTGGACCGTTCATTTTCACACAAGCGATCAACGGTCGATCTGCAATGAAATGATTTTAAATTTGTTTAGAAATTATCATGGGAAAATATTGAACATAACTAACATAAAAATTATGAAATTTGATTATGTCTGAGTTTCGATCCAACGTGAAGTTTGTATAGCCCTTTGATGTTTCGATATTCCGTCGGTTTGATGGATAGGTAAATAAAAATAAAATTTCATCAAACTTTGATTCAGATAATTAAATTTGATCCTCTTTAATTTCAACGGTTCGGATCGACCAACATACGGAGTGTTTATGCACGCCTTCATTAACTCACAAAGCAAGAGTTTATGTTCTATGTTTCATAAACTCTTGCTCTATAAGTTAATGAAGGCGTGCGTAAACACGACGTCTGTTGGGGCATATAATGATAAAAGTCCATAAAAAATGACATGTTCAAGTATTATTTGACTATATAAGATGTGAAAAAAATAAAAATAAAAATTTTGATTTTTTTTTATATATGTACTACTGTGAAGTTGATTTATTCACTAGAGAAATTCTATATGTATGTTTTATAATGAAAATTATATTAATGAAATTTATGCAATAATTAATGTTATTTTATTGCTTAATTAAATGATTTTTGACACGTTAAATTATATAGTATTACATGCGTATTACATATATGACTCACATCTTCTATGCATGAACATGAAACATAAACTCTTGTTTTGTAAGTTAATGAAGACGCACGAGAAATATGCCGTCTGTGGGTCGATCGGAATTATTTAAATTAAAGAGCACTGTATTTATTGTCTTGCATCTAAATTTGATCAAAATTTGGTTTTATTTATCCATCCATCTAGTTGATCGAAAATTGAAGCATCGTATGGCCATAAATATTTCGTGTTGGATCGAAACTCATAGATGATAAAACTTCCGAACTTTTATATTGATTACGTTCAATGTTCTCCCTAGATCATTTTAAAATAGATTTGGAATGATTTCACTTCAAATCAACCGTTGATTTCCCACGTGAAAATGAACAGTCCGATTCCAAACTTAATTTTATGTTGATTTTATTATCAATTTTTTTTGTAATTTTTTATTCACTGACTGTTTTTATTTCGGAACAGTCAGTGATGATATTTTTACCGGCTGTTTTTATACCCGTCAGTGTTGATTAACTTTCACCGACTGTTTTTTATTGAAAAACTGTCAGTGTTTGATTAATTTTCACCGACTGTTTTAGTTTAGAACCGTCAGTGATTATTTCATTTACTGACCGTTTATTTTTATTTTTGAGAACCGTCAGTGATTTTCTACCGAAATTTGTTTTTCCCTCGTTCTCTTTCGCAACCGCGCAAAAAATTTCATTTCCCCAAACCCTTCCGCGCTTTAATTTCATTTCCTCTCTTTCAATCACCGTTCAAATTTCATTTCAGAGAAAACAAAAGCTCCCTTCCTCATTCTGTCGTTCTCTCTTCCACTGCCCTTTTTGCCTCCACTACTCGCCTCTGCTTCCCTCTCCTTTCCCCACCTCCGACCCTTTCTCTCTTCTCGCAGCACTCTCCTCAGACTCGGTCTCTGCCATCGTGACCCTTTCATGATCTCTTGCTGTGCGAGTCAAACAAGCCCGAATCTCTTCCCGTCTCTCTCGCCTGAAATCATGGTGCGAGAAGCTCGATTCGAGGATGCGTGGGAAGTGGCCGATTCACACTGTGGCTCCTTCTACCCTAACTACTCCTTCCCTGTTGATCTCCTGCTCAGACTGAATCGGTTTATTGGATGGTGTCTGGCTTCTCGGCGTCACCTGTTGCACGATGTCGTGTCTCGTAGCTGTGGTGAGCTCATTCTTGGTTTTGGATCATCTAGAGCAGCAACACCAGATATTTGCGATGTTTGAGTTGATTCTTGGTAAAAGATATATTTATTCTGTAAGGAATTTTTTAAGGTAAAAGAGATATTTATTTGTAGTTTGTTGGATAAGGATATTATTGAATGGAAAGACTAAAGATGGTAAGGATTTTGAAGTTGAAAATTGTTACTTATTTCTGCACATGAAGTGTTCGATGATATGCTCCATAGAAACTTTTTAAGAATTGTTAAACTGGTTACTTATTTCTGCACATGAAGTATTTAAATCATCTTTCACTTAGCTTATATTAAGAATTGTTCTATTATTTTAACAGTTTAGTCTCAATTTAGTCTAACCAAACAAGGTTCTATGTGAAGAAATTTTCCTATCAATTGCATCTCTTCAAGCTTTTCATCAATACAGTTTAAAGAAAATCTTGTTTTATTCTCATGCAAGTTATTTCTCTTGGGGCTGGACAAGTAGGCAAAGGGTGATGTTGTAAGCATCTCTTGCAACTATGTGATCTTTCACATGCAAATCCTAATTGGCTTTTCTTACAAGTAAGCTCCAACTACTTAATTTGCAACTACAAATGCAAAATCTGCAACTACAAATGCAAAATTTGCAAAATCTGCAAAATCTGAAAAATCTGAAAAATCTGAAAAATCTGAAAAATCTGGAAAAACTGAAAATGGTCAATGGATCAGGATGGGAAAAGCTCCATTGGGCAACTCCCATTCTCTCTCTACCTAATACTTCTCATTTCCCTCTCTACTTCTACACCGCACTTCCCAAACCGCACTTTTCCCTTTGTCTTGTATTGTTTTTTTTTTATTTGTATTGTCTAATTTAATGCCAGGTCTTTCCAGCTTCATAATGTGTTTAATTTAGATAATGAAAATCGAGCAGAGACCTTGATTGATCGAAAGGTACTTTATATGTTTTCATCATATCCAATCCAAAATCAAAGAATCCTGTGCTACAGTTAGGTCAAAGGTTTATCTTTATAATTCGTATTTCTTGTGTAAATCTCTTTGTGTGAATCTTAACTTAACTTGCCATGAATCCTGTACTTTATGAATGATGAAATATTGTAGGTTGATATCAGATCTTGTGGTAGTCATGTTGTCAGCTACATGTGGTGGTATTGCTTTTCATGTGCTGGACAACCAGTTACTTTCATCTCTTTTTTTGTAACTGAATTTAGCCATATGGCGACAATAAGTTTACGTCTTGATTTATTTTCTGACTGATTCTGTTATACTAACAGACTAGAATTTTTTTTTCAGTAGAGATTAATCGAAGGACTTGAAGAGGAAACAACAAAGATACAAAAGGAGGCTAGAAAGGCATCAAGCTAATTCAACTGATATAATCTATTAAGGTTCAATTTAAAATTTTATTAAGAATTGTGCATGCCATGACCAGTACTCATGGTCCTTTCAAAATTAACTATTGTACTAAGTTTAATATTCATATATTTTATAACATTCTTTTATAATATTCAAACGGTCACTCGAAAAAAATCTAACTTGAATTTTCTAGAATGATTATTGGGCTCTGAATATTAGCAGTGTTGAATTTCAAAATAAAATAGTTTTGGTTATGAATGCACTGTTTATATGCTGGTGATAATTCTTTGCATTTTTCCTAATACGAAGGACTGATGACTTCCTTTATTGACGTTTTCTTATTAATTGAGTCATCAAAATTGGAAGAACCATCTTTCTTTGTTAGTTTTGTTTATTAATTGAGTTAATACAAAAGAGAGAGAGTTGAAGGGTAAAATAGATATTTAGATAGAAAAGTTTGTCATAGCTCTCAATATTACAATAGTTGAACTGAAAATAGTACTCTGTAATAGTATAAGGATCAAATCATAAAATAGTAATTACCCGTTGTCCTTGGGATATGTATTTTTATAAAGGTAATTATATTGTTAATTAGAGATTACAAAGGCATATCTTTTTTATAGAGGTAATTATTTCTCATATCTTTTGTTAACTTGATCATACATAATGATTTTTTTTTTTAAATCTTGTTTTTACCTATATGGTTTATAGACAGAAATTCAAGAACAAGATGAACAAGTAAAGGCTTGTTCAGGTAAATCATACATGTAGTTGTGCTTCAAAACTAAGTGTATAATTGTAATGCAATATTTATGCCCTTTCTCTATTTTATTGTGTATAATAACAGATGTATAAATGTTTGTTTTCTGATACAGTCGTAATAGAGACAGATTGTGAAGAACCTCTCCTTCCCTGGCCCCAACCCATCCAAAAAACCGGACTGGTACTTTTTTTTTATTATAGAAAATTATTATATTTCTTCATTGTTCTTTTGAAAATTAGGTTTTAATATATAGAACCAACCAATAAAGACAGAAGAATCTCAAACTACTTGTATCTAATTTTCGTTTTTGTTTCTTTGGTCTTACATTACAAATAAAAAAGAAGACATTCTGTCCAGATTAAGGTGGAAAGGATTCTGAAGCTCCTGTGTATAGTTAGCAACTCCTGTGTGACTATTTACAATTTGTACTTTAATTTACTAATTACAGAGACCCTTTTATAAATTACTCAAGATTGAATATGTTATGTTGTTAATGTGTTATGTAAATTTTGTTATAATGTGGTTTTTTATGAATGAATATGTTATGTTGTTAAATTGTATGTCACTTTTGTTTATGTTGTCTAAATTATTTGCATGATATTCTATTTTGTCAGTGAATGTCAAATAATAATATATGGCTAACAAAAATATGGAGGCTAGCTCTAATACAAATAGAACTATGCCAAAAATTTTATGCCAATCCTGACTGTTTGTAAGATCTTTCACCGACTGTTTTTGAAAAAAAAAACAGTCAGTGTTGAACACTTTCACCGACTGTTTTTGAAGAAAAACAGTCATTGTTGAGGACTTTCACCGACTGTTTTTGAAGAAAAACAGTTAGTGTTGAGAACTTTCACCGACTGTTTTTGAAAAAAAACAGTCAGTGTCGATACTTTTCACCGACTGTTTTTGAAAAAAAAACAGTCAGTGTTGATGACTTTCACCGACTGTTTTTTTTCAAAAACAGTCAGTGTTGAGGACTTTCACTGACTGTTCGTGAACCGTCAGTGTAGGGTATCTTCACTGACTGTTTGGGAACCGTCGGTGTAGGTTACCTTCACTGACTGTTTTAATAAACCGTCAGTGTTGAGTTATCTACACTGACTGTTTTTTACCCGTCAGTAAAGGTATACCTACACTGATGGTGACATCACTGACGCTTCAATAACAGTTGGTGTAGGGGTATTTTAACAGTCAGTAAAAGGGTTTTTTGTACTAGCGATATAATAGTGTTTTGTATGAAATTTTTCTTTGATTGGCCCAACTGAGGTTTAATTTAGCTTTAATTTTATATTCACCCCTATAAAACCTTAGAATATTATTAAAAGGCCCTGTAAAATAACCAGATAAAGCATTTCATAAGTTCTTAAATACACAACACAGGAACTATCATTTACAAACCTGGAAACAATACATACATTTCTTAACTGTTCTAATTAGAGAAACAAATCTAAATATTATTCTTTTATTGAGTGTATTCTATTTAATTTCTTTAATATAATTTTTTATTATAATGTTTTTCTTTTTTTCTATGAAATTAATAAAATACTATATGTTTCCTAATTGATTAGCAAATTCAGCTTTCTGCTAGAGTAAAAGTGTTTTTCATTGTTTTTTTTTTTTTTTTTTTTTGATTTCATGTTTTTCATTGTTGACATCGTTGCAGATACTCGAAAATATTAATTTTTTTCTGCTCATCCTCGATAGTATACTTTTATATCACTTTCCTAATTTTATTATTCAAATAGTATACTTTTTCTATTAGCAATATTTCATTTTGCCAACACATCATATATGTTTAGTATTTTTCTTGTATTATTCTCACATACTATAACACTAACTCGATATCATTGTTTTTATATTATTTCTTTGACAAATCCAATTGCATTATTGATATATCCTTCCAAATTTTTAAACTAATCATATTCAAACATTTCTTTCCAAATTTGCACTGGATAATAAGTTTCTATTGTTGGACGGCGTGCATGTATTATTTATTTTATCTTGCTTGAGATCATGCATATATAAAATATTATAATCTATTTGATCTCTTTGCGAGACTGGAGATCCTTATTACGGTTTTGCCACTCTGTTTGACCCCCAAAAAGGCAAGCCGTAAATTTAAGTAAATCTAACATGTGCTTAAGGTGGCGCGTCATGTGCTTTTGGGTCAATCAATATATAGTTGCACCTGGTTTGCCCCGTATTACTCAAATCAAGCAATTTATTAGATACAAATTAATGCAACTATTCAACATGAAAGATCTTACATATATATAAAAACTTAGTTAATTATTAATTAGTTACACTCAAGTTAAAGGTAATTAAATTTATAAAAATATTGGTTCAACACCAAAATTTATATCCTTTTGGAAAATTAATATATAGTTAACACGTACATAACACAACTATTGGTGACCTAGCCTTTGACGGAGGCAGATCTTAAAGTCATTTTCATCATCATTTTTCAATGCGATCATTATAATTAAAAAGATCATACTGTCATTATCATCATCATTTTTAAATGCAATCCTTACAATTAAAAAGATCTTAAAGTCATTTTCATCATCATTTTTAGTTTGAATATTGGACTTTTTATTCAGTTATTGTTGAAGTTAATAAACAATTAGTCTAAAAAGAAAATATTTAAATTACATTAAATACAACAAGAAAGTAAAACTCATCAACAATTAGGTCAACTCTGATCCAACGCTCTTGGGCCAGCCACCGCTGCTGGAGATTCAAGATTTTGTTTCTTGCTACTTTTCCAGTCCAAGTCTTTCTCTCACTCGGTCCGACTTCTCCTGACGTTTCGAGTTAGGTTGGAGATGGATTTCTTCTCTGTGGTTTCGGATTTTCAAGCCGCTATGTATGCTAGATATTGTTCATCAGCTGAGCATGCAGCGTATGCCAGATGTATTTTTGCATGTGAATGAGCATATTCATTCTAGAAATTTTATACATTTCAAATATGATGTGGTAATTTCTAATTTCATTTTACTGATGTACAAAGTTTCATAAATTATAAAGATTTTTTATGAAGAAATTTATTTCTAACTACCAGCATGACACAATTTTTAATTCTTATTCGCTGAGATATTTATGACACTCTTGTAGTAAACTAAAGAAATAATATTGTTATATATTGATGTGGTGTTCAGAAGAAATTAAAAGAAATTTCAGAAATAAAGTATAATTTACAAATTATTTCTAACTTAACTTTTATTATATGCTAAACAGCTGTAATTAATTACTAAGTAATTTCTGAGATGGAGATGTTTTTAATCATGGTTCTGAAACTCGGAATTGGAATTGGAATCGGGTTCATGACCGTGGAATCAGAATCGGATGACTCGGCCGGAATTGGGCGAGTTGACTCGGCAACTCGGTTTTTTTTTGCAGAAAGCCTGTTTTGTAGCCAAAAGGTCCAAAACGTAGGAAATAATTGATAAAAAAATAATTTGTAATAAAATTATGTTAAGACAAAATATTACACTTAAATAATTCACTAATTATATAATGTAATACTAAAAATTAAACACACTTTTTATTGCCAGAAACTATGCCGAGCTGGCTAGATTATCTCATTGTCCTCCGTATTAAAATAAAAATGAAAATATTGTTGTACATGACCTGTTATAGTCTAAAAATATAGATTTAATTAAATGGGCTAATGACTAAAACTTACAACTAATTAAAATATTAGTTAATTAAACAGATAAATTAAAATTTTGTATAATAATAATAATAATAATAAATTACATAAATACCAACTAAACTAAAATAAACATTTATGATTAACGTTTAAACAAAATTGTATAACATCAGTGTAACGAACAAAAAATTTCACTTATAAAGCAACACGTATTTACGTTTGGTATCAAAGCAAAACTAATTAATCAAGTGAGAAAATAATTTAGCAACTTTAAAACAAATTAACAGCATTTTAGAAACTTCATTACGAAGTTTTAAACCAAAAATTTATTTAACAAAATAATAAAAACGAGCCGGCCACACGAAAGACCACACGATCTCACTCACCCTTCTTTCCTTTCCTCCCCTTTTTTTTTCTCTGTTTCACTTACCAACGGGCCCCACTCCCTTTAATTGAATTTCTCCCTTCTTTCTTCCCTTCCTGGCGAAGAAACTCTCCTCTCTTCGCTATTTCCTTCTCCTGGATGTTTAACGACTTGGGCTTGCTTGGCTCACCCGCTCAATCGCCGCTCGGGCTCGGACTTAGATTTAACTGCCTCCCTTTAGTGACGCTCAATCGCTGCTAGGCTCGGACAGAGATTTATACCGTTCTGCATCTAGCTCAATCGCCACGTGGCTCGCTCAGGATTGCCCGCCCAAGTCGTGAAAGACTATTTCACGCCTTGCACGCTTCCCTCTCTTTGTTGCTCCTAGAGACCAGATCGGCGCTCTTCTCTTTCGTTGCTCCTGGAGAAGGAAGCCAAGAGATTCTCCACTTCTCGGCTTTGTCCTGGTATCTCTCTTTCTTTCTCTGATTTGGGATGCCTGTCTTTTGCTTTCGCTCAGCCGGACTCGGGTTGACTCGGCCGGACTCGGCCTGACTCGGCCAGAAACTCGGCTGACTCGGCCAGAAACTCGGAAACTCAGCCGAGTCAGACACTGTTCATCCGAGTTTTACTCCAAAACTCGCACAGGCGAGGAACTCGGGCATAACTCGGCTCGGACCAGCCCGATTCCGAGTTGACTCGGAATCGGCCGAGTTTACGAACCATGTTTTTAATTACTTGGTTGATTGAACTTCGATTGCGTGGTGAACCAGGCCCATTCAAATTGATTCCCAGCTATCCGCTCAAATATTAAAAACCGTCTCTCTTCTATCTCTCTCTACACAGAAATTCCAGGCCTCCCCATTTCCCAAACCCCTCACGGGAAACAAACCCAATTGAATAACCTCTTTCAGAGTTGGAACTGAATTTAATTGTCTGGAGGGTGTGTTACCTGTTGCAAATCGAAAATGGTGTCGAAGTCTCGAATAAGTGCCATTTGTTGGCCGACAACTACTGAGGCAGATCATATCTCGAGAGAAGGGAGCCATTATAGTTTGGGGAGTGGCATACTTCCATCTCTTGGTGCCATGAGCACTAGGAGAGTCAAGCTTGGCCCACTAATTGTCTCTCCTTACGATCGCAGATACAGGTTTTCATTACCATTCAGTCTCAGAACCTCTTTATTTATATGTTTGTTTTTTTTATTTTTGTTAGCAATGAACTGGGTTGTTTGTTGTGCTCATCGTTAGAATACGTAGCTTATAACTAGTAAACTAGATAGCATGACTTGTCCTTTGAAATTTAGATTTTTTGAGAGAGGTCTAGAGAAAATAAGAATTACAAATTGATATAACAAAATAGTTTTGTTCACATGTGTGTGTGTGTTTGTCTGGAGAAAGGAATATGTCCGATGGGCTCCGGGACCATCCGATTTGCTCTAAGTCTGTGCACACGAAAATTGACGTGAGCACGCACCAATATTAAACCGGAGCGTATGGATTTTAAAACGGATTAGATGGTCTTGAAACCCATCGGACCTACTTCGCAGTTGTTTGTGTGAGGCAAGATTAACAAATTCTCACAACATGGTAATTAGTACTAGCACCTATGATCAACTAATTAATGTGAAACTAGATAACTTTAATACATATCAAGGCTAATTTATTAGTTTAGTTTATGTTTTGTCCATATTTTGTGTTCTGTGTGTACTGTTGTATGTATTGTTTTGTGCATTTAGTGACAAAAATATGGTGAGCTGTGGCTGTCTCAGTTATTTTTTATTGTTTTATAAGTGGAATATAGTCTCTGGCTCTCTCTGTCCAAATATAAAATAGATGAAACCAAATATATATATTAAAAAATAGATAGGCACTAGCCTGTACCAACCGTTAACTAAACAATCACAGTTGAAAGCAACACAGATCAGGCCACAAGACATGTAAAGTCAAACATAGACAAAAAAAAAAACACTTAATAAATTTCAATCAGTCTCAAATCACACTGGCCTTCTCCAAAACCAAGAGTCGGGCCCACAGTATATCAAATCACACTGGCCACAAAACATGTAAAGTCAAACATAGACAAAAGAAAAACAACACTTAATAAATTTCAATTAGTCTCAAATCACACTGGCCTTATCCAAAACCAAGAGTTGGGCCTACAGTATATCCGCCTCTTCCCTCTAAATCATTTTTTATATCTGTTACCTACACTGGCCCACATAGACCTCTTTGTCTAATATGTTCCAAGTTTTCTTGAATTAATATCCCAGTTTATAAGGGGTTAGGAAAAAGCAAGATTCTCATTATCTGATGGAGGCAATTTTTCAAACTTTTTGTAGTCTTTAATTCGACCTTTTGTTTTTACATGGTCTACTTGATCTTTTGTTGATAACGTGCAATCTATTCCTTCCAAAATTGTTAGGCTGCATAACATGATTAATGATTTTTTTATTGTCCATCTGTCCTTTGGACTTTGTTTAATATTTATATTGTGGGCTATTGCTTGACTTGATTTAAAAATCATGCATTATTGGGTTGGTTTAAGTTATCGTTGAATTTTGTACGCTGGGACTTAAAGACTTTTCTATTATTGTAAAGAAGACAGAGATGTGTATATTTTTAGCATTATCAAAAGTGGTAGGTTCTAGTGAATGTGTATTTTATTTAGAATAAAAAAATGATAGATCAACTTATATTTGACAAAGTGGCCAAACAGAATTAATTCTCACTTAATTTTTTTTTTTTTTTGAGCAAAGTTGGAAGTCAAACCACCTATATGGGTTTCGAACCCAATACTTCTCACATAAAGACCATGTGACTTTGCCACTAGACCAATAACTAGTTCTTAATTCTTACTTAATTTATTCCCTCCATAACTTAAGTTGTCGCTCCAAAGAACCGTTTTTGGCTTTTTGCTATTAAAAGGGAAGTTTTCTATAGTCAATGTTTGTACAAAGAATGAATTGATGACTTCATTTAATACATAGGAAAAAATTTCTATATATACTGAGTAAATCTTGGGTGGGTCCGAGAGGCTAATTTACCAGTACTGCTCATAGTGACATAATTCGGGTATAAAACGCGTTTTATTCGGGTTTAATTTGTTTTTCTGGGTTTGCCACACCGAATCTTGTATAAAACGTTGACCGAATGTTTGACCGAATAATTCGCGAATAAAACGCAAATCACAAATTATTCGCGATAAAAACGTCCAAATTCCACTCGCTACACGTCGGACTACACACTGAATATATGGTACTATTTTTCTTCTTCATAAAATGCCCTCTCTGTTAACAAGTATTAAAAAAAATGCCATTATTTGTATGTAGCCATGTGCCCTCTGTCGCCTGGGAGAAAGGAATGTCAGAGAAAACTTTTTTCTTTTTGTTTATTTGATTTGAATTATGTACTCATGTCCCTTAAAAAAAAAATTTGAAGAGTGTTTTCATAAGTTTTTTTTGCTCTCCTGTTGTACTGAATTATTCCCAAATTATTCCTGAATTATATCCGAATCACGAATTTTTGATCCCGCCGAACCGAATCCAAATTTTTAATTTGTCACTATGGTACTGCTGCATGAATAAACCCATGTCAATAGTAGGTCACTTAGGCATGAAACAGAGAAAGGTTACAAAAGTAGGTCACTTAGGCATTCAATAGCCAGAAAACAGAATAAATAATAAGTACCCTAAGATGCTGATACGCTTGGTTTTTCCTTCTTTGAACATTATAGGCATTCCTAATTAATTGCCTGTATATCATTATTAATGCTAGCGTTAATCCAAATTCTTTTCATCTGTTAACAGAGTATGGAAGGTGTTCCTCATTGTCTTGGTGGTATACACAGCCTGGGTATCCCCATTTGAGTTCGGATTTCTCCACCATACAACTGGTGCACTGGCAATAACCGATAATGTTGTTAATTTCTTCTTTGCCATCGACATCATACTCACATTCTTTGTGGCCTATCTCGACCGCACAACCTATGTACTCGTCGATAATCGCAAGGATATTGCCTTCAAGTATCTCAAGAGTTGGTTTCTTCTAGATGTCATCTCCACCATTCCTTCTGAACTCGCTCGACAGGTCCTCCCAAGGAAGCTAAAGAATTACGGTTTCTTTTCTTTGTTGAGGCTGTGGCGACTCCGGAGGGTTAGCGCTCTATTTGCCAAGTAAGATTGAATTAAATCCCTTTTCTCATGTGAAATTAATTGAAGTATCTTTATTACTAATATTTGTTTTTCTATTATTACTGCTATAGATTGGAGAAAAACAGAGATTATAGCTACTTCTGGGTCAGATGCGTGAAACTTATTTTTGTAAGGGATTATATAAGAATTTTAAAAGAGATATCAAACTTCTTCCTTTTCTTCTAAACCACACCACACCATCATTTCTATTTGCTTATTTTTTTTCTAAAATTTTAATTTGTTTCACTTGGTGATGTAGGTAACGCTTTTTGCCGTGCATTGTGCTGGTTGCTTTTATTACCTTTTAGCAGATCGTTATAAGGACCCATCAATGACTTGGATTGGCGTTGTCATACCCAATTTTCACAATGAGAGCCTTGCAATCCGATATGTTACTTCGATGTACTGGTCAATCACGACCGTCACCACGGTTGGCTATGGTGATTTGCATGCAGAGAATCTTGGAGAAAAAATTTTCACCATGTTCTACATGCTCTTCAATCTTGGCCTCACAGCCTATTTGATTGGTAACATGACCAACTTGGTTGTACACACCACCACTCGTACAAGAAAATATGTAAGTATCCTCGCGAGTGAAATTATATTTTAATTAACACCGGCATCTCAAGTTTAACAAGTAACCTTATAATTTTGTAACTATATATTGCAAATAACTGCTTCAGAAAAGGTTTTTCAAGTATCAAATCCCAACTTGAGGGAAAATTGAATTACATTATGTGCTAGTGATATGTTTATTAATTGTGATTACTTATAAGGGTTCTTATTAAGTTGTAAATAGCTATTTCTGGATTCAGTGATATATGTTGGCTTTATTAGTCCGTTAGCAATTGTGGATATTTACTGATGACCAGTTAACTTTTTATTTGTTATACATAAACATCAGAATTTGGGTCTGGTTTGCAAACACAAATCAGAGGTAATTCACAGATTTACTGAAATAAAATGCCTGTTTAAGAATTGATATGTGGTTATCCTTTATGTTAAAAACAGAGAGATACGATCCAAGCAGCTATGAGTTTTGCAATAAGAAATACCCTGCCGGTACGTCTTCAAGATCAGATGATATCCCACTTAAGCTTAAAATTTCGTACCGACTCACAAGGCCTCCAACAGCAAGAGACACTGGATGCACTGCCGAAAGCTATTCGCTCAAGCATCTCTCACCATCTATTCTTTGAACTTGTTCAGAAGGCTTATTTGTTCCATGGTGTCTCCAACGACCTTCTTTTCCAATTGGTCCCACTCTCTCTCTCTCTCAACTCATGCGTTACTGCCCCTTTGAGTTTAGAAATATTGTTTTAAATAGGTGTAGCTCTAAGTAGCTGGAGGTGGTGTACAGAACTTATAAATCTTTTTGTCTAATATAATCATTGGTGAGCTATATGCTCGCTCACCTTACAAAAATAGTTTAATTATTGTCATTAAATTATATATGTTATCAATTTATTCTCTAATTACCATTATTTGTTTCCTTACTTGTTATCTTAATTGATAAGAGTAGGGTATGTGTAAGTTAATATTTAATGGGTAAAGGTAGAGTAAGGATAAAATTAATTTTAAGTGTGTATGAAAATGTCTCCACCTGACCCGTAACGTACCCATTGACACCCCAAATCATTGAAATAGATGGAGATATCAATATAAAATATTAATGTAGATATTATTTTAATTTTGTTTTATGATCAGTGTGGCTTAATTAGACTGGTACTTAATCTTAGGTTGCTGAGATGAAAGCTGAATATTTTGCTCCAAGAGAAGATGTAATTTTGCAAAATGAGGCTCCTACAGATTTCTACATCCTAGTAACTGGAAAAGTGGTAAATGATACAAATATTTAATAAAGTTTACTGAATAATAATCTTGAATTTTATATTATTAGTTCATCAGATTCAAATATTCTGTAATTTTTTTTTCAGGAACTAATTATCAAACAAAGTGATGGTGAACAGGTAAGAATCTATATAAATTGCATTTTAAATTAAAATTTCAGTAAAAGAAAAATGTAACTGAAGTCAATTTGGAACATTATTATGAAAAATGCAGATTGTAACAACAGCAGAGAGAGGTCATTTGGTAGGAGAAATTGGGGTTCTTTGTTACAAACCGCAATTGTTTACGGTTCGGACCCAAACACTGAGCCAGCTTCTACGACTCAACCGAGCCATCTTTCTTAATTTGATTCAATCTAATGTGGTCGAAGGCACCATAATCATCAATAATTTACTTCAGGTTTATTATCTATATATATAAAAGCTAAAAGTTCCTCAAATCAGTCCAATTGTTGTCAATGTCAACACAATTGTTTCATTAACTGTTTCATTTCCACAACATGTCTTTCAATATTTACGAATTTCTGTATGACCGTAGTAGCTTTCAAATGTTAAATATGTGCCACTAAGTTCTTTATTAAGCCCAGCAGTGTAGGTCAAACCATAGTTAATAGTAACCAGCTAATTACAGTATAGCTGGACTTCAATGCAGTATGCTAAATTTGGGCACATAAATCAACCATCAACCACACTGTATGCTCTGGTAACAGAGGTTTTGGCTGCAATTTACTTGCGAAATCCAAGTTTTTTTAGTGTCTTACTTTTTTATTTACTAGACCTACTATATTTTTTGAAGCACCTGAAAGAACGAACGGATATGGACCCAGCCATCGGCACTGTGTTGAAAGAGATAGAAACTATGGTGACACGTGGACGGCTGGATATGCCTCTCACTCTTACATTTGCTGTGGTTAGAGATGATTCTAGTTTATTACAACAACTCTTGAGACGTGGCCTTGACCCCAATGAATGCGACAATGACTATCACAGCCCACTGGTAAGAAACACAAACCTTGTTTGATCATGCTTTTTTTTATTATGTCAGGCTTATACATTGTTTGATCATGTTTTGTTTTTTATTCCAAACAATTCAATATAGCATATAGCGGCTTCAATGGGGAATGAGAAATGTGCGCGTCTCCTTTTACAGTTTGGTGCTGATCCAAATTGCAGAGGTAAGCTAATAACTTTTGGTTGCCTTAGTTACAGTTCTGCTCTTAGATCGTCCTGTGTAACTGTTTTAGAAATTAATTACCTCTGATTGTGCACTTGGCCACAGTAAGTGACATCAATTTTCTTAAACTGTTCCTTAAGTTTGTTACTTCAATTGAATGATTAATTTGAATAAGATGAACAGGAACTGGAATTTCCTTTTTATGGGTTAGTGACTTTAAATGCCTACTAATGATTCCATATCAATCATTACTGATAAAATATGTTAATATAGTGTGAGCTAAACAAATGAGTTACAGTTTAATTCACAACATTTCATGTAATATTTTTTTCCCGGTTCATGATGAAATGTATTTCGTTAATTCAATTTACAGATGCTTATGGAAAAGTCCCATTAGGGGAGGCCATAATTGCATCGCATGAGACAGTGGCCCAAGTTCTTTTACAGAATGGAGCTACTCTATTAGCTGAGGACAGTGGTGTCTATGCATGTATTGCCGTGGAACAAAATAAAAAAGGTTTACTTGAAAACATAATAAAATATGGTGGTGATGTATCTGCAAAAAACAAAGATGGAGACACTGCATTGCATAAAGCAGTTTGTGACGGAAACATTGAACTCGTTGAGTTCTTATTGGATAATGGATGCGATATGGATACACCCAATAATTACGGTATGTCCCCACGAGAGCTAGCTGACCAACAAAGCCATGAGGAGATTAAATCTCTATTTGAGGCGAGAAAAAAAGATAGCACCACAGCAAAAAGTACCAAAATTACTCCAGGGTTAATTACTAGATACCGATCGGAACCAGTGATGAGGAAAGTACAAATGACCGATGATAATCCGGACACTACAAGTACTAAAAGAGCGAACTTCAACAACTCTGTTTTTGGTGTACTTTCCTTGGCAAAGGCTCCTCAGGTAGCTTCTGGTTTTGACAACCAGAGAATCGGTCATGGCGGAGCACGGATTACAATAAGTTGTTCTAAGAAGGGTAAAGGTGCGAGCAAGTTGGTGCTTTTGCCAGAGTCAATCGACGAGCTTCTAAGAATTGGTGAGACCAAATTTGGATTTAAACCAACTAGGGTTTTGACGATAGATGGTGCTGAGATTAATGATTTCGCTGTCATAAGGGATGGGGACCAC